>JAPDSC010062006.1:0-21278 GCA_026290005.1 Latrodectus geometricus
TTTCTAGTTTTAAGGACTTATACTTTTGAAACTTGAACCTTGACTACAAAGGAGAGGGGTCTATCAGTTTTTGGGAGAAGTCTTAAGAACTAATTATGGTGGTGTTTTTGAATAAAGAGTGTGGAGGAGGATACAACTTTAAGCTATATACTCTTTTAAAATGAAGATAAAATTTATTAAACTGAGGAGAATGAGATGGGCAGGACACCTTTTAAGAACAGATGCAGCAAAGGTCCATGGAAGATTTTTAATTGAACACCTTTTTGCTAAAAGCAAAGAGGTAAACCAGAAAGAAATAGAAGTTTGCTGTGGATGCAGACTTGGACACTATGGGAGTTAAGAATTGGAGAACAGTAGCCAGTAGCTGGAAAGAGAGTGAGCTGGGAAAAACTGTGGAAAGTCAGAATCCATAAACCTATGAAAGGTTGTCATGTCCTATATGATGATGAGAAAAACAAAAGAATAATCAACTTACTGCAAAAATAAAAAAATCCATGACTCCAGCTGCATCTTTTATTAATGCTTTTGGAGTGAAAAATAAGCCATCTGCAAGTGTTTTAAGGATGATTTCAAGGCTCATAGCAGTTACGAAAACATATTCTGCAATCTAAAATAAAAATACAATGATCAGTAAAGTAGATGCACAGTTAAGATTAATTTAGTAAATATTAATATTAGTACTTGCAAAACAGCTGTATTCATGACTCTCCTTTGAGGCGTCTCGAACATCATCGAAATGCAACACAGCGTTGTAATCCAAATCATAAACCAGTCCAAATAAGTGACTAGACCTAGTAAATTACTGTTAAAAAATAGTTATTTAAGAAAAAAGATATAAGGTACTTAGAAAGATTAATTTGAAAAATAAATTTTAACATACTGAAATGTTTTATATTTGATTTTTCTTTCCTTGCCAGTTACAGGATCTCTGATTTGAGGATCATAGCGAGCCCATACAATTGTCTGGCAAAGTTTACGAAATTTACTCTCACGAGCAACCATGAAAAGAGGAGTGTCGAAATATGGGTGGTTTTCTCTTAAATCTTCTTCCCTTTGATTTCTATTTTGAAATAGAATAGAATAAGTAATTAAGAATTTAAATTAAATGCTAATTTTCCAGATTTTTTTTCCAATATTACTTCTATATGAAAACATTAATTCTCAAATATTGTTAAAAATCAATTAAAATATTTTACACAATCTAGCAACTAAAAATTATACAAAATAATATGCAAACAAATTATACATCAAAAAAAATTTTACTAATCTATATCATTTTAATGGAAATTGAATACTTGCAGCTTAATCTATGAGACTCATGGGCAATATTTCTTATTAGTTGGTTAAAAATTTTGTTTTTGTAGTCAATTTAGTAAACAGCATCTCATTAGTTCTGATCAAAAAATTTTGTAATTTCTTCTAATAAAATAACAATATTAGAACCGAGATTATTTTCAAGAATAAGAATATGTTGCATATGCAATCATTTATTTCACATTTACATTGCTTTTCTTTTGTATGCATTTCTGTAGTACTATTATTTTTACATTAAAATCAATAATAAACTCCCTCATTACTTTTCAACAACTCTATTCTTAATTTTTATTTTTGAATCAAAGAATTTTTGCTTTAATTTTTCCTCTAATATTTTATTTTACAGTATTTAATACTGTTTTATATGCTATCTATTATACAATATTTTTTTTATGCATTATAAATGCATTAAAAATGTAAGACATTTAAACTGCTAGCATTATTTGTTTTCTTAATGTAATCCTATAACTATAAAGTTCACATGATTTATAAATATATTTTTCTAATAAGCTTTTATTTATTTTTAAAAATTTTGCTCATTTATTAAATTATAAAAACATTTATAAACAAATTTTCAATGTTTTACTCATGAATATATGTATTTTTTTAAGACATTTTCAAAACGGTAAACTTATTTCTGGCATTTCTTTATAAAATTATTTAACACAAGCCTGAATTGTGATGTAAAATTTTACATCCAACACATTTAAATAGAAATTTAGTCAAATGTTTCTCGAACATTAAGGACTAAAAAAAATTATTATTAAAAATTGTAAAAGTTTAAACATACTTCACATATAGGTGTTTTATTATTTTTCTAAAATGGGCAAGTTGTTTAACTGATTTTGATCATATAGTTTTTCTCATCATAAAATACCTCAAGGCTAGGTTTCAAATAACTTGATAAAATAATATTGAGCAATTACTGATCAAAAATCAAATGGTGTAACAGTTTTTAATTTTACACATATATAATGTTGAGTATAAATCCAAAAATGTTAAAAAGAAAAAAACTTATTTATATTTAGCAAATAATTTTTTTAAAATTATGTAAAATAATTTACTTAAAATTATTTTGCATTACAATTATTATTTCCATAATATTTTACCTTAAAGCTGAAAATTACTTAATAATTACATGCAATTATACACGAACTTAAAACAGCCCTTTTTATACTGTAAAAACTCACACATTCTATATTTTTACTACCCTTTATTTAATTGATCTTGTGTATTATAATTCGTTTTACTTAGATTTATTTACTTTCCTACAAAAGCTCACATTTACATATCCATTAACAATTTTCAATATCTAGAATTGATATAAAAACTAAAAAAGAAATATATGGTTTAAGATTTAAAAAAGCAAAGCATTTAGCAGTTTAAAAAAATTGCTAAATGTTAATATTTAAAATTACAGAGATGCTTTCTGGGAATAAAATAATGGAAAAATTAAAAATCGAAATAGAAGAAATGTGTGTTTAATAAAATATTGTGAAATTGTCAAAATAAATAAATAAAAATAAATTGCTCTGGATAAGAAAAATGGAAAACTTATATAAAAAGTTGTGGTTCTGCAAGACCTGACATGCTAATAAAAATAGTGAAGGCTTATGATTACAATAAATTAAAAAATAATTTTTAATCTATCTTAAAAATTCAACAGTTTTTATCTCTATAAAATATTATTTTCAATTTTGAATTTCAAATAATATTGAGCTATCTAGAAATTATTTCATTAAATTTACTCAAATGCTTAATAATTTAGTCTTGCATGTTTGATTAATAAACTAATGAATTTGAAGAAATTTTAATGGTTAAGTAGGAAGTAACTGTCCAGTTCTTAAAAAAAAAATATTTTTTATTTTTAACAGAAACTAAAAATGATAGTTCTTCTGTAGAAGTGGATTTATTTTAATGGAAGATAAGGCGAACTCTTTACAAAATTAATTAAGTAATTACAATAAAATGTAATACGTAAAATAAAGATAATAAGAATATAAAATATTTTTAACTTATCCTATTATTTAAAATAATTAAATCTTATACGAATAAATTAATCAATAGAGATACATAAGTTGATTGTAGGTATAAAGGAAAGGTATAAGCCATATCTATAATTATAGGTCAATAACATTTAAAATACATCTATTAGAAACTAAATAAAATTCCTATAGAAGGTAAAAGAATTGAACTTCTTTTAATTGCAAAGCTTGTTTTTCACATGTATTATTTTAAGTAAATAAAGATTATCAACACCATGTTTCTTCTTTTAACCTATATTTATTAACCATTCTAATGAAATAACAATAATAACTTAGAATTTATATTTCCTTAAATTTAATGTTCCGTCTTTTATGTTTAGAACATGCAGAAAATATAAATTGTGTAACAATCTTTTTTTTATTAAAATGATTCATAAGTATAATGAAGAGAAAGAAACCTAGTACACTACTCATTCATTGAGTTAATATTCACTCATTGAGTTAATATATATACATTCAACTTTTTAAATTTAAATTAATATTTCAAAATTAAAAAAGTTCAAAGTATGCTACATAAGTTGCAGTTTTTACAGAATGGTATTCAATCAAATGCATTTATAAATAAATTGGGAAACACGGATAAATAGATCCACTAACCATGTTCAACAGGTTAATATAAATACATAAAAAAATGACTGTGAGATAAGTAAAATAGTACTATTTTACAAAGCATAAAATTTAGTTGCTTACTTTATGCATTGTAAAATAGCACTATAATAAATAAACTATAATTTTAACTTTATATAAATACTTGCATTCTCTAATCAAAATCGCTTCTGAAGCAAGTTTTCAAACATAATAAAAATAAACTAACCTTTTCATTTCAGCTTGTTGCCTCTTCTGTTGGAGAAGTTTGATATCAAAATCATGAGGACTTCTTGAAGTACTTGGATTTAGAGTCCCCCCTTCACCATTCTCCCGCAAATGATCATATGTTTGCTTGATTTTTATTGAACCTCTCATAGATCGCCGCATACTCCTTTGAAAATAAAGTTATTAAAATTACATTAATTTCCAGTACAATGTAAAAACTAATAAAGAACATAATTAAATTAAAAAGAAAAAAGCATTATAAAGTTACACTGTCAAATTTAGAAAAAATTTATGTTGTCAACTACTATTAATTCATTCTTCACATTTAATTTTATGTAAATATCATAAAATCTCTCTCTACTATACATTGAAATACAAATACTTTTTTTAAAATTGTATATAAATGTATGTCATACATGCACACTCACACACACAATTATAAGTAAATATCTTGAAATATAAATTTCTATTTCTCTGAATTTATAACAAATATGATACAAAAATGTATAAATGCAAACTTAAATATAAAAACAAAATTATATAAATTCGTTTTATAATTGTTAACTTATAGTCATAATCTTAATAAATTTTATCTGCATTGCACAAAAATGTCTATTTAATTTTTCAAATTCACTAATTAAAAGACTGCAAATATAAAGAAAAAAATATTATTTAACAACAAAATTTCTCCAAGAGCTTTATCTCCTTACAGTGTATTTTTTCTTTCTACTCATTAAATAAATTGATTAATTTCTTATTAAGTTTAAATTCTCTTGCTAAGGACATTTCAATACAAAACTTTATTTTTGATAATAAATATAAAAAGAAAACTTAAAATACATACCTTCTATCCAAGCGAATAGTTTTTTGACTTTGTGTTTGCTTTGGGCCTTTACCAAGAACTGGGATTTGACCAGAATCACCAACAAGTAAACGCTGATTATTTGAATCACTGTATTATAGAAAAAAAGAAATAAACAGTATTTTTATTAAATTTTATTTGAGTTCATGCTTATAAAAGTGGAAAACTCAAATCGAAAATTCAAATATTATAACATAAAAATTTCAAAAGATAAAAATTGCAATATCCAAAACACAAGAAATATGGCATTTAGCACATAAATAATATCCCAATTTTTACAGTGTTCAAGTACATTAATGAAAATTATTTTATAAATTTAGTATTTAAAATTGTAAAAACAAGTCAAACGATATTTTTAATTTATTTCCAGGTTTAAGAATAAATGATAACTAATACTGAATTTTATGTTTTTATATAAAAGGGAACTAAATAAAAGATTTTTATAAAATTCATCTTTTTAGTATAACCTTGTGATAAAGCATATTTCCCTTATATTTTTAAGACAGGGAAACCTACAGATCTTATATTTAGTACTCTAATTAATTTTGTGTAAGAGTTTCTTTAATAAGATTTTCTCTTAAAAAAGTTTTTAAATGTTAGAAAACTAGTCCTACATTTTTATATTTTAAATCATAATACTCAATATAATTGATAGCAATTATATAGTCGATTTTTAAAAATAGAATTTTTAAAAATTTAGCCCTTGAAATAATTAATATGGTTGAAAGTTTAAATATATTCCAATATAATTTTTGTTCTAAAAAGATTAAAGAGTTTAATATTGGAAAAAACAGAATATATATGCTATTGCACTTTTCATTGAAATATAGATACTATCATTCAAACAGAATCATACATCCACAAATTTCATTATATGTAAATCAGATAAATACATAAATAAAAAAGAAACAATCACATAGCATGAAATTTATTACCCTATGCTAAATTGAAAAAGCTTCATATGGCTAATTAGTAAAAATTTACTTAATAATACATTTATGTAATATTAATACAACATATTACAAATCTCAAAAATATTAGCATTAATCAGTTTATTTCAAAATATAAAAAGTTTATAAAAAATTATATAATTAAATACAATACTAACATCACAATATTAGTTACACTTGCTTTTCTCAAAATATTAGTAGTATTTCTGACTTTATATGGTGATGCCATTAACTTTAATGGTTTGGTTTTCCGAAAGGTAACTAACATGTCTTCGTTTTCACTTAATTTTTTCATTGTTGGAGATTCTTCAGGTTGATCATCCACAAATTGACGCATGAAACTTTCTCTTACCTATAAATGATTTGATTATATCAATATTTTCAAAAATTATTTTTAGTAGACAACATTTATAAAATATGCTTTATGATAAATATGAGACATAAATCATTTTTACTGAAAGAAATAAAAAATTGTTATGTTAATACATTTATCCATCTGTTGCTAAAAAGTTTAAAAAATAAACATGCATGCTTTTTTAATTTCTTTACATGTATAACTTTCTTTTTTAACTTATGCATAAAAAATTATATAATGAATATGTAATAAAATATGGTATCATTGTGTGTGCGTTATATTAACTAAGTAAAGGATTTCACAAAATACTTAGAAAATAAAAACATAAAATAGATTTGATAGTTTCAATAATTTAAATAAATGCAACTCACCTTTGGCACAACGAATTCTGATGGCACTTTATTTAAGCGACTCATTTGAGGACTATCAGGGAATCTTTCAAATAAGAGTAATCGCAAAGGCAATCCTTCTTTGATACCAGCACTTTGTTCTCTAGCTTTAAGCTGAGAAAAAATCATGATTGTTAGGATAAAATTAAACAAAACTATTAAAAAACTAATTGGAATTACTATAAGGTATCAGATAAATTTACAATAAGCAAAATTGTTAACATACATAAACAGCTAAAATATGTTCCTAAGCCTTTAAAATTTTAAAATACAGAATTTGAAACCCATTTAATGGCTCAATAAGCTTTCAAAGACACAAAAGTGGCCCATTCATTAATAAACGTAATTTATTATAACTATTTATAATAAATAATATAAAGATGAATAAAGCTGTAAAGAAAGCTAATATCTTTAGGCTCATAGTATACCAATCAAATAAATTTTTAATAGTTCCTACTTACATTAAACATTTTACTTTCTAAAAGTATAGAGGAGATAATTCTTATTCACTGCATGTCTAAATTTTTAAATATATATATCATATTAAAAATATTTCACACCTGTTTCACTTTTTTTATATCTTCATCTAATTCTAAATTGTCAAGGATAACAGCAACAAATAGACTAAGCACAATCTGAAAATATGAATCATATATTACAATGTAAACATGACAGAGGCCAATCTCAGAAAAATTTTTTCAGACAAAGATATTCATATGTGAAATATAGGAGATTTTAATATTACATGCAAATAAAAATTTTAAGTCATTATATATATTTATACATATTATATGTATAATTGCTGAATGAAGCATTTGAAATATGCATTACTAGTATACTAAATGTTATATTTTGTTTTGTTTCTCAGAGTTTACAAATGGAGAATAAATATTAATAAATAAATTTATTCAAAAGATAAAACAAATAATTTCAATGGTAAATGATATAACTTAAATATTCTTCTTAAAAAATATATAAATTATTTCCAAACATTTTACTTCGCAACTACTTTTGTTAACATAATTTTATATAAACATTTTTTATGTATAATATATTTGTGTACCTAAATAAAACTAATTTAAATAACAATTTTCAAAATTTAATAATAATAATAATAATTCTACATTTTTTTTTTTTTTTTTTTTTTGTTAAATGCAGTTTTACTTTTTAAATGTTCCATTCATTAAATTACTTGCAATGATAGAATTATGGAAAAGATTTTATTGTTTTCCAAATAATAAAAAAATTATTTTTAATTTTAATTATTCTTACTTGTAATGTTTATTGATTAAACATATGAACATGTTAGGATTTTTCTAAAAGCAATTCAAAATTTTAATATTTTTTCATTTCTTAGGATTCTTACATTTAATTTTAAAAATCAGTTCTGATATTTAAATTCAGAATATTTTTAACACAGAAATTTAATTTAATAACTTCCTGCGTGAGATATTTATTAAAATAAAATACTTTCTCCAAAATTTTAATTTCATAAATGTATTTTATACCTCCTACAGAAAAACTGTCAGTTTAGAAAGTAAAAACATAAAATAAGACAATAATAAATACAACAATACTTTTAATTCCATATTGTTTCCAATTTCATATTGTTATTTCAAATTCAATAAATTATTGAATTTGAAATAACAATATGAAATTTGTGTGAAAATAATGCCAGTGTGATAACAGAGATGAAGGTCAAATTCTATTCTTTAGTAAAAAATTCCAGAAAATTTATATTATACATCTATTATGGTATGGCAGAAAAATTATATTATAGTTTGTACACAGTTGAAAAAGTTATAATTTACTTATTTACAAAAATTACTTTACATATAACATGTGATATTGTATAAAAACATATATGTGATATTATATAAAAATATGCTATCACAAGTATTGGACAAACTACCATTTGCTGAATATATTAACTTCTCTTTATTACAGCTAGAAAATAAACCCTTCATAAATCACTGGCATAAAAAATATTACTAGACTAAAACATTTAGAATCATGACATTAAATTTCAATAGGGAATGAAATTGCAATCCATTTTAGACAAAAAAACTTAATGACTTTTCTTTTCCTGTCCATAATCATATATCACATGTATGATATTATTTCATATCATATCTCTACAAAACCTAATTAGAGAAGTTTAGATTTAATTAAAATATCTTATCAAAAAGACTTAACATGATCAGTCCAATTTAAATATGTAAATGACTAATTATAAACATAAAATAGTAAATATATTATGTTTATAACTAGTTTTCTGAATAAGAAAATTTTCATTATAAGTTTTATTGAATTAAAACTGACAAATCAGAGATTTAATTTTTGATTTAATCTTACACTTAAAGTATAAAAGCTTTAATATCTATCTTCAAACATAAATGCAAAAAAAATTATTAAATATGATGAGATGATATGTAATATTTACACATACATATGACATTTGTTTTTAAGAACCTCTAACAAAAGAACACTCAAGTTTTTACAAACTAACGGTTGAAGGATACGGAAATTAAAAAAAATGTCCTATCTGTAAACTTTTGTTTCTGATTAATAGTTTTGTTATTTTTGTGAACTGATGTTTTTTCAAATTTTCTTATTTGATTTCTTTTTTTACACAATGACAAAGAACTCAATTCATTCTTGAACAACAAAAGCGATATGTGCAAGCGTTCCAGACATCGTGAAAACAATCATTTGCTGGAAATGAACTGTAATGTGGAATTCTACTTCTATCCTTCTTGTACATAAGATAGAAGGGGAAAACTCTGTCTCCTCTCCATATATAAGAATATAGAAAGGGGTAAAACTATTTAAAATTTTGAGCTTACTTCTGTAGCTGGTTTCATTTCATTTCAAGAAACAAAGTTTTGTTTGTCAAGACGGAAAACTGAGCCAGTTCCACTGAGGACTTTTCACAGTTAAAGAAATGAACATGTTTATCAATCAAAGGGAAAATTCGAAAAATATTAAATTCAACAATAATTGCTCAAAACTATGGAATTCCAAGGAGCATTTCGATAATTTAAAAAACTTTTGAAAAAGGAAACAGTACAAACTAAAGTGTTTCTTACAGAATATTGTAGAGAAGAAAAGCACCATAAACTGGCACTGAAAGAGGAAAACTGTGAACAAAATTTCAGAGATTGAATGAAAAGAAAAAACATCCAAATCACTACTTTTCAAGAACGACCCAAAGGATGCTTTCAACTGTGGGTAAGACAAGTTTTTTTTTCTTTCCTCTTTTAAAGATTTTATCTGAATGGACACTTAGCTTTAAAGGTGATAAATGTAATCGTAAAAAGGAGAAGAAAAGAATTACAGTATTGCTTGTTGTAAACATGAATAGAGCAATAAAACTGCCTGTTTTTCATAGAAAATTATTTAAAGCCCAGATGTTTAAAAAATGTTCAAAACTACCGACTGCATATAATGCTATCATTAAGGTTTGGATGACTGGATGCATTTATGAAAATTGACTGAGAGACTTTAGTACACATTTTTTATCAGAGAATTGTAGCTTTTCTAATTCTTACTTGAAGTCCTGGATCTTGAGTCAATTGATGGATTTTTTCTGTAGAATGTTATTTTTGTCTTACAGCCCATGGATCAGAGCATAATTAACAATCTCAAGTGAAAATATTGTAAGGTACTTTTTCAAAGATTGATTATATGATTGAAGTTAGACTGGCCTAATAAAATTGAATTTCTAGGAGTAATGCATTTATCAATGCCTGAAATGATGTTGAAATAAAAACTATATCAAGAAAATTTCAACTTGCAGGCTTTATTAAAGAAATCATAATGACTGAAGAAACTCAAGGCAATTTACTTGATGACTTAAGCAAAGATGAGTCACTCACACATGAACTCCAATTAGGAATTCCTTTGCTGTCTGAAATTTCTTTTAAGGTCTTTTTTAATATCGACTCACATGTGATATGTACAGAAGGAAAATTGAATGATGAAATTGAGAATACGATGAGTGAGAATGAAAAAGAGCTTTCAAATATTGAACAAGAAAATGATGTAGGGCACCATGCAAACAATTTTTTGAGGGAAAAACAATAAAATGCTTTTATACATTGAAAAAAAATTGAAAAATGTATTTTTTAAAATGGTTTTTAAATAGAAGAAGATAATTTCTTTTCCTGATATCTCATCAATGAAATGGAAGCCTTGTTTTTAAGTAAGAATCTTATTTTGCATGTTTTTTATAATGCATTCAAAATAATTTTTTTGAATAATATTTTATTTATAAAGACAAAGTAATTCGATAAAAAAAATCAGATCTTAATAACCTAGTACATAGTTCTTCTATTTTGCAAACTGTTTTACCAGTCCCTACACATTCATAAAAATGAGTGTCTACTGTATGAAGAATTAAATCATGCATATATATTAGAATATAAATTCTACAACATTTTCCATTAACATTACTCACCAAAGTCACAAACAAATGATACAGAATAAAATATATTGCCACAAGAGGACCAATAGTTCTACTGGTTCGAAGCATAGTCTCATTCATAACTTCTCCCCATCCTTCTTGAGTCAGAATTTGAAACATTGACATGAATGCCTAAAAGAAAAATAAAAGATATTATAAATATAAAAGTGATATTATAACTATATACTTGATCCTTATTAAAGAAACATTTATTCTTTGATAATGATAAACTAAAACAAGCTTTAAAAATACTAATGTATACACCTTTTTATTTCTGTGAAAAAAATAAATTAAAATTTTTTATAAAACATTATTGTAACTATTTTTATTTTAGAAAACTTATAAAATACATAACAAAGAAATGTCTTCTTAATGTGTTATTTTATACATTCTTTTGGGTAATAAATATTTGCAAGTAATTAGAAATGAAAAATAATATAGTATACTAAATTGAGTAAACAGTAAAGTGAGCTGTAACTGCAATAATTAAAATATTAACCAATTGCTATGCAACTGGATAGACAATATTATGGTATGAGAAATAACTGATCAAAAATCAAATTTTGTTTTCTTAAGAATATTTGATAATTCCAGAGTCTAAATATACCAACAATTTTTTGCTTAAGCCCTTCTGCTGATTTAACTTATGTCTATCTACTGGAAAATGCCACATTCAGATATAAACGTCATTACTTATGTGTCAATTTATGTAGCAGGGATTATTTTTTGTTGGGATTCAAGATATCATACAATTGATACAATTAGATTCCATACATTTTTATAGTCATGCTCTAATTATGGAATAAAAGTAAATTACAGTGAATCATTTTAAGTGCATATTAATTCAAATAAAGTGTACTCTTATATATAATTAGTTTTTTCTTTTCTTATGAATAGCACCTTTACACACAATGATGTAATATGCAAAATAAGACTATACAAGAAGACAAAAGTACAAATAAGACTATACAAGTAGTTGGAAGAGTATAAAGACACTTGTATATTATATACATTGCTGTCATCTAAGCTACTATATTAAGAAAGAGCCGAGACATCACAGCAAAATTTATTTTGCAGATTACACATCATACAAAAATCAAATGAGTAAAATTATATATTCTTGAGGATGCTATCAAAATCAGTAGTTTGTTACTATGGCTATGATCATTGTTACATAATCCCTCTGAATAGAACCAAAGAAACTTTGGAAGTATCCTTGAAGTGTAGTAGTCTATGCAACTTCCTGCAGCTCAACAGCAAAGTTGATCAAGTTTAGCAGCAAATGTTATATTCTAGGCCAGTTGTTGTACAAGCATGAGTCACTAGTTTTTGATTGGCAATAGACTGGGAGAACAAGCAGACAAAGAAACAGTTCAAACTGGTGTGTAAAGAAGAAATCTTGAATATTGCCTGTCATTATGGTCGCAAATTACCCTATTACAATAGGAATGATGGAAGATGCTGAAAGTATGAGAGGATCACAGGCATAAATACCTCAGAGATGTAGTTCTGGCTGTTCAGTGTACAGTAGCAATGTATACTAAAGGGATGTGGAAGTGAAATCCAATATCATCCCAAACCATCATACTGGATGAAGAAACCAATATGGTAATTCCTAATGCAACAGTCCAGCAGCCTCACAAGTGTCTTCAGACTCAGAATTTGACCAGCAGGGTGCTGTAGGCAGAAGTGGGATTTCTCAGTAAAGACAATATCAGTCCATTCTGTTATCCTTGTCCATCATTCATCATCATTATTGCAGGGCAAACTGCCACAGCAATATATTTTTTAATGTTTGCCACTCAACAGTAAATTTTTGCAAACAAAGGCTAATTCAGGATCTACATTTTAAAGTGAACTTCCAAACAATTACAATCATCCAAGATTGAAGTGAGATTCAAATTCACAAAGTGTAGAACCATAGCAGAAAACAATATGGGTGTCAGTTCAGTGCAATGCAAACAGCTGTGGTTTGATACAACAATAAACAAAGAAATAGAAAACTTGTACATATTCATATATATGAATATGTACAAGTTTTAATATAAAAAATATTAAATGGTAAGAGCAGACACTGAATGATATATAACAGACTGACTGTATTTGTCCTGCAATAGTTATGTGGCTGAATGATCCATCACTGCCCGCACAATATGCCTGTCATCAAATGCCGTATGCACAATATGCCTGTCATCAAATGCAGTGGTGCAATGTAGTGGGTGTAATCGGTCCCATCAATTGGCTTAGTCATCCTGCATCCAGTTTTGCATCATAACTGTTTGGTTTCATCCACACAATCACTAATTTCTCTAAAGGATAATCAGAAATATCTAAAGGCACTTATTCTTTTTTAGTTGAACTCAGAAATTTGCTTGAAAGATGTCTTATATGAGGCACAGTTAAGCAGCTAGCAGAAAAAGATGCATGTAAAAACAATTGCTGTACTTCAAATTACCAATCTCTTCCTGCTTTATATTCTTTCCAGCTTTATATAGTGCTTCATTTGCTCAGTTTCTTACGGGTGGGCTTGGGTTCCCCGAGTGTCATATGTAACAACAACAACAAAAAGTATCTAGCTGTTCCTCTCTCACAAAAGTAACAATTAATAACTTTCTGATACAAAATGAGAGCTTTATTAATGTGTTTTAACTATGTATTAATTGTAAAAAAAAAAGTGTCAGATTAACACAATTTCAATCTTATTTGGGGTATTTTATTGTTTAATTTTACAAAACACATTATTTAATTATTAAATTTCTATAATAATAAATAAATTAATTAAAAATGGGAATAGAATATCACTAGAATGTCAAAAAAAGAATTCTTGAATTCAAAGCACACAAAAAATCACTTCCTCTAAGTTTAATAAAGACTAACATTTATATTAAAAATAATTTATTATTTAAAATATGCTATAATATTGAAGCATACTGTGTATATAATAGCTTCTTCTCTAATATAAATAAGTTAATAAATATTTTTTATAATAAAAGTAATTCAATATCAAGTTATCACTTTGCTTATCCTGTATTGCAATTTGATAAAAATAATATTCTTTTTTTAATCATTTAATATTTTTACTATAGAATATTTCAGTGAATAATACAGATTTTTCTTTTGTATAAATGAAGTTTTTTTAAAGCAAAATTCAGCTTTTCTGCTAATAAATAAATGTTTCAAAAGTTTTATTGAATAAAAATTTTAAACAATTTTTACTAAACATTCATTAATTACAGATTTATCCTTGATTATTAAAAAATTTGTGCAAACTTCATTCTTTCTAGCAGAAATAAGATGATGATTAACAAGCCATTTCTTATCAAGCCCAAAAGTAAATGTGAAACTGAAGAATACAGCAAGAATCAGTAAAAAGAAACCAGGTAGGAGGAAGACATTGCCAGGATAAGAAATAAGGCCAAGTGCCAGAGATAGAATTTTGTTTTCTGCATAGTAATTTATAGTTACCTGATATAATATTTTATTAAGTTCCAGAAACAAAATGAATATTTTACAATATTTATATTAAAACATAGCATTTGATTTTCACAGCTAAAAAATATTTTTTTGACATATTATATGCTAAAAAAGATTTCCTGATTTTAATAAAATACTCAAATACATCTCAATTTTTAATAACAAGCAATTCATAAGATAAATATAAAGCAATAGTTTTAAGAAATCTTTTTACTCAATGATAATATACAGGGAATGTTCTGCTACAAAAATATGTATGAAGTAATTTCGAGAAATATTTCAATACCAAATTGATAAAAATAAGTAAAACATTTCTTCAATTTTTCATTAAATTTGAAAGTAAAAGAAATTTTAATTTATGAAATTTAAACTGTATATTTCAAGATATGAAATGCAATAATAATCTAGAAAACATATTTATAACACAAAAATTTTAGAAAAGAAAATTACTAACTTCAGGGAAGGCTTCAAATTTATTAAAATCAGCTAAGGAGCAAAATAGCTGCATACTAATACTGGATGTAATTACAAGTAAACACATTGTAAATATTATTAAGCTGCCAAGTTTTTTACCAGGGCCAAAGATCTGTAAATAAAAAAATATTGCACTGCAATTTTCACAAAAAATTCTAAATTATATAAAATAAAACTGTTTTAAAAAATTTTACCTTATAAACAAAATCTTCTAAGACAGGAGAGGCTTTAATTAATCTAACTATTCTTAACACCTAATAAGAGAAATAAACATTACAATATACTCTAATAATAAAGTAATTTAGAAATTAATTTTTTGAATTAAATTGTGTGATAACAATTTTGTCAAATTTACAACTTTACAATAAGATTACTTCTATTGAATAACACAGTGTTTAGTTTCTCAAGATATTTTTTAAATAATACATTCATTTTCATCCATATTTTGCACACATTGTATGTATACATATATGGGAGCATTTTTGGGTATACAGTCATGGTAAATTTTGATAAAACAGAAATAAAGTGAAATTCTTTGAGGAAGAACAATGAAATATAAATTAATACGATAATAACAAAAGACATTATTTTCTTCTCTAAAATAATTAATTTGAAACAACTAACATTAGGAAAATACTTTTCGATATATAAGTTAATCTTTTTTTTCCCCCGGCATGCAGACTAATTGGGGCAAAAGTTAGGGTTTAAAGTACGCCCAAAACCACTATGAACAAATGCTATCAATGTAGGAATCAAAACAACAATTGAAAAAACCGCATTAATCATTCAGCTGTTCCATTATATTTCCATTGAAAAACATTGATTGTTAACAAATTACGATATTGATATATTTCCAACATTTAGTTTGATTTGTCACTCTACATTCACTTTTTGAGCACAAGGGCTTGTTTAATCAGCACCTATACTTTAATAGATAAATTTTCAAGCAAATGAAAACTTCATTTTTAATACACAAAAGCTTAGCTTCTCAAGCATTAAAAAAATTTTATTATATGTAAATTATCTATGGAATTTTTCATTTATATCCCTTTAATCAGGTATTGCAGTTCTTTCCTTTACATGTAATTAGCAAATACATTAAAAAATTGTTTTAAATATGAATGAATTAATCTTTACTCTCACTTTTCTCTTTACACTCACTGTAGCTGTTTAGTAAGATCTCACTCTTTGGAATGTAAATCCTTGAATTAAATTTGTGATTATTAAACATTAAGAAATAGATCCTGTATGCACATTTTTTTAAGTAAAAAATTTATTAAGTTAAAATAGTTTTCCACTTCTCTTTTATGAATGATGTTCCCTATCTCTGAGATATTGTCTGAAATAGATACATGTAGCAAATGCTCAATATTGAATGATTACTCTCAGATAAAATGTATCTTTTTCTCAGTATAAAAGATTTTGAGTTCATTGAGTCAATCAGTATCCATATCAGTAAGAATAATACTAGGGAGTTTTCCAGGTCTTTTTTCTTGAGATATATGGCTCATAATTTAAGCTCTCACTATAAGTAAAACATATTAAACGCTCAAATTTTTTTTATTACAGCCTTTGTCTCTCAAGCTGTTGTCTACATAAAATCAAATTTTTGGGTATTTCAACTGCTTAGAGACAATATTGCACTTTTAAGAACAGATGTTAACAATTTTAAAGAGAAATATTATTTTTATACATGGAATACATAAATATAAGTCATTCAAATAATTGTCTAATTAGTAAGGCAGGACAAAATTACAAATAGTTAATTTACTTATTAATAGTTATAATTTATTTATTAATGTGTTAATAAATGTGTATAATTTATTTATTTATTAGTTAGATATACTATAGTATGTTAACGAATTTATTTATTTCAGTGTCTTAAGATTTTAAAAGAAATGTACAAATATTGCTAAATTCAAAGCTTGTAAACACTAACAAATAATTACAAGTTAAGATATATTTCAACTATTGTAGGGAAATACCAATTATTTGCACCAGACCGACTTCTATGCAGTCAAATAAATGATAATTTGGATATTTCAAGAATAATAATCAGATTTTTATTAGTGTGGACACAGCATATTAAAAACAAAAATTCAATGAATTAGACAAACTACTCATGAAGTTTTTTAAATTATACACAATATGGATACTGATTCAATTTAAAATATTAAAACATTAATTTCAATAGTAAATGATTTACTTAAATTTAGGATACCTGAAAGGAAGAAAGTTCTCGCATATAGAAATCTGGAATAATATGTAAAGTAGTTCCTATTGCTAACAGTAATTCAAATTTATGCAGAGATCTTCGATAGTAGCCATGAAATCCTAGACACCATATTTTAAATAATACTTCCAAATCAAAAAATATGGTGAACCCAACCTAATAAAATATTACATATAAATTAACAACAAATTAATCTAATTTGCAATATTTGCAGGGAAAAAAAATTACACAGATGCATGTCAAGCTAAAAGATTTTCTAAGAAAACATAAGATGAATAATTTTAAAAAATATAAAAGCTACCAATAAAAATTAATTAAATTAAAGTTACAATCTTAATAAAATAAAATGTAACTTATAAAATTTTGAAATATTCAATATATCTGACTTAAAGTATTTTCCATTACATAATAAAAAGAGGAAAAAAACTTTAAATTAAGTTTCTTGAGACCATTTGAGCTTCAACCAATTTTTTTAAATAGGAGTTTTTTGCATATTAATGGAATTCAAAATGTTTTTCTTAAAAGTTATGTGTAATCTGTTAAAAAGCACTATAGAGAACTAATATAAACAATAAAGATAACTTAATTGAGATGTAATATTTTGAATGCTTAAAAAAATTTTTAGTGAAAATTTTCCTAATTTTGTAACATATTTCAAATAAAATATTGAATCAAATTCTTAATACTTATAACAAATACATTATTACATAATAAATTAAAAACAATAATAAATGAAATTAAAAACAATGATAACATTATCATTATAATATATAAAAATATCAATACATGTTCCGAAAATATTTCTAGCTTTAACCAATTCCTATTTAATGTTATAAATTTTCTTACTGAGTTAACATTAAAATTTGTAACTTATTAAAAAGAAATATGCATTTTACTTTATCCTTAAAATAGTTTAAGAGATTCATAGTTTTACATTCACATTATCATTATAAATTTATTTAAAAACATTTATTCCATTAGAAAAACTCAGTCAACTAAATTTTTACTTTCTAGTCAGACACTCCAAAAAATTTTTGTAATTATTCATGTTTCTTATACAATTAGAGAACGAATTCAACAATTCAAACTTACAGAATAAATATGGCTATGCAAAACTTTTAATGCAAAATAGCTGATTTCCATTTAAAAGGAAGTGATGAACTACTTTATGATTTACTCATTCATGAATATTAACATATTATCATACAACAATGCAGAGGTGCCACATACCTGACAAGCTCAAGAAAAGAAGAACATATTATCAAATATGGACGTAAAATAAAATAATGAAACTAAAACCAATTGAAAACATTTTTTCTTACATATTTTGCTTACCAAAATTAAAAATTATTACTTAATTTAGTCTATTGAAGGTAAATTTTTGTGTACAAAGACTAATTTGACTATCATATGCACTTTAAAATGCATTCTGTACCATTTTAAATATCTACTCCAAAAGTCGAATCAAACCTATGAGCTATTGAACTAGAGGCCAGAGCAAATCACTAAATTTGAAAAAGAATTAGATGCTTCTAAAATATTTCAAAGGTAAAAAAATTGCTGAATATATATTATAATTTGTGCTATGAGAGTTTATTCAACAAATAAATGTAAAAGATGTTCTGTTTCCGATTTTTAAACAAATGGCTCATAAAACTTTATTATATTAATAAAATTTATCTTAAAACATTCACAAAAATAATTCATAAATTCTTACATTAACAAACTTGCATAGATTAGATTAATATATTTTCAGTTGGATAGTAAGGTTGTTAACTCAGCAGAAGGTATATTGCTGACACTGATATTGGAGGTTACATAAGGTAATTGGTTAACTCTAATCAGTTTTATTAAAAAATTAGTTATAAATTAAAAACACATTTCATTATAAATAATTCTTATACTCTTCAATAATGAAGCTATCATTCAATTTAAAAAAAATGTCTTTAATATTTAAGATAAAGCATTCATAAATTATAAAAGCAGAATTACATGTATGTGTTAAAGATTCTGAATCAAATTACACATTTGATAAAGATAAGCAGAATTCTTTTTTTAAATAAAATTATCCCAACTTGTGTAAGAAATTATAGTTTTATCATCCTTGAATTTTGACATAAAACATATTAACCTTTGTCAGGTTTTGGACATTTCATTTGACATTAAATCTCTTCTGGTTCACTTGAATTGAGTTCCTTTATTTTTTGGCAGTTTTTAAAAAACATTTACATAGTTCTTGTCTTTATAAATGGCTCTATATGAGATAATACTTAGTATTTAAGGAATTTTCTTTTAATTGCATATTGCTTTGGAGGATTTCTTTGTTGAGATTAGAAAAACTCTGATATTTATTTCTTTGATATTCAAAGTGCAATAAAAACAACTAACGACTATCAGTTGGTATTTTTTTAATTGTAGAATATGATATAACTTAGCATAAAAAAGTAGTGGCCTAATCACATCTCAACTGAATTTCATAAATAAGGAGGTTCTGAATTAATTTAGACATTGCATTGAGTTATCTTGTCTATTTGGGAAGATGAAATGTTACCTTCGAACTGGACTTGTGGCATTATTTTATGACTGTTTCTTAAAAAGATCCCCCAAACTTTCCCTGTATGAACATATTGCATATTAAAGTTTTCTCGAATATTTTATTTGACAGACATTCATCTGTTGTTGAAAACATAGTTGAAGAATATCAATGTAATTTCAGGAAGGGGAAATCCACCTGTAAACAAACTGAACGTGCACCAGATCTTCAAAAATCCAAGGAATCCTAGGAGAAGGAAAATCCACTGGATATGCACTATTTATTCATTGATTTTAAGGCAGAGAAGGATCGCATAGATCAACGAATGCTCATAAGAGCTTTAAGTGACTTGACATGGCAGAAAATTTAATCAGATTTATAAAAATTAACATCAAAAGAAACTTTTTCTGCATAAAATTATCTGGAAATTTATCAGATCATTTGGAAATTAAAAATGGCGAACAGCAGGATGGTGCTTTTACTTCCCCTCTTTTCAACTTGGCCTTAGAATTTACTATTCATGATTCCAGTATTAATACCAGAGGAACTATTTTAACTAAATCAGTTCAGATTGTTGCTTATGCTGATAATATCATTTTAATTGCTCAAATTAAAAGGCGTTATCAGAGGTATTTAATGTCATTAAGAGCATTAATGAGAACAAAACTAAATATATGTCAGTGACAAAGATAGCTATTAATTTAAAATTCCTTAAAACTGACCATAACAAATTTGAGTTAGTTAACACTTTTACATACCTTGGCTCAAATGTGAATAACCTGGACACCTTGGATATTGAGATCAAACAATTTACAATTGCAGCTAACCACTGTCTTAATCGGTTATGAAAGTTTTTACATTCAAAATTAATAAAAAGAAAAAAAGTAATCCTTTTTAAAACAATTAGACCTATACTCACATGTGGTTCCAAAACCTATGCCTTAACAAATCTAGGATAATCGGCTCACTATCTTTGAAAGAAGGGTGTTAAGGAAGATTATGGGTACAGTATGAGTTGATGATATATGGAGACATAGATACAACAATGAGCTGTACATTGCAGATATTATACAGTGAGGCAGATATAATTAAATACATAAAAATTAATCGTTTAAAATTTACTGTCCATATCTGCCATATGGATCTCTTCACCATGACATTCAGGATCTTCATGTACAGACAAATAGGAGTTAGGAGATGGTCTAGGTTAAGACTAACCATTGAGAAAGACTTTGAGAGTCACCAAGTGGAGTTTATTTGTGAAGAAAACAAAATGGAAGAAACTTCTGAGGCTGTTGTGTCAATAGAAGAATATGATACAGAAATTTTATTCACTATATATATATATATATATATATATATATATATATA
>JAPDSC010062006.1:21378-31630 GCA_026290005.1 Latrodectus geometricus
TATATATATATATATATATATATATATATATATATATAACTTCTGGTGTTGCATTATTAAACTGAATAATTTCTGATCTTTTGCAAGCAATTTCATCAATGATCAAATTTTTAATAATTTGATTTGATTTTTCTTTATTTCAAATTGCTTGATTTTTGCTAACTTTTCTTTTAATTAGATTCCTTATTTTCATTACTCTGCTCAAAATGACTACTTCCATGTCATGAGAACTGTATATTTCTTCCTCAAGTTCATCTTCATTAAGCTGATCAATATCTTTTGAAGATTCAATGTTATCTAATCAAGTTCTCAAAAGTTTCATATTTGCTAATTTATGCACTACTATTTAGAAATAAAATGGCTAACAAATGTGCGAAAATACTTTAGAATATGAAACTGAGCTGCTTACAAAAGAAATTTTGAAGTAACACTGTGCAAGGGGCAGAGTCATCCTAATATAATATGAATTCCAACAAACCAAGAAAGGAAAGGCATGAAAAAAATAACAACGCCCACTTCAAGGGCATTGTTATTTTTCACATATGCCTTTCCAAGAAGGGGATACTGAACAGAATACATATTTAAGATACAATGAAACTTAAGAATTTAACTTAAGTAAATTTAATTAGGTGGTTTCAAAACATGTGTGGATTAAAGATATAATTAAAGTACAAAATTATAGTAAAATACAGGAAGTAATTCATGAAACACTAGATATCAATTTTAAAAATTTAAGAAACATGTTATAACCCTAAAAGATTAAGCTTTTTATCATCATAAATTAAGCACATTTAAATTATTCTTATTAAATTAATAGTCTATATATTAAATGAAAAATTAACCTATACAAAATAATAAATTTATAAAAGATAAAAAATTTATACAAAATAATAAATTTTCGATAAAATGATACACTATTTTCTATTAATGCTGAAAATTTATATAGAAAGTAAAACAGACAATACATGGAAATAAGATATTTTCAATTAATATAAGTCTAATAAAAATTCAATCAATAATTAAGAAAAGTAAATTAAATTTTTAAAAAATTGATTTCATATCACCTCTTCTAAGCTGCTGAGAATTTTAACTACATGTTGGATTGGTTTGTCACTCAATTATGTTTGTTATGAGACTAATAAGCATGGACTTATAGATAATAATAGGTTCTAATCTGCTTTAAACTACCATACCAGTGATAGGAATCAAAGCCAGTGATAAAAATAATAAGGTGGAAAATTTTACATTAAGTAGATGGCATTTTATCAAATATGTTATTTTACAGCTGCACTAATTATCATATGTGAAAATAAGCCAATATTTTTATCCAAAAAATTTTCATGAAGCTATATATATTCATAGTTATCATTGCACTCAAAAACATATTACATATTAATGACAACTTCAGCTCTTCATTAATATATCATTTTTAGCAATGAATCAAATTATAACCATTACAACAATGATGCTAATTTTTTTTAAATTATTTATTAGCTAGTAAAAATATATCAAGTTAACTGGGGATTACTTTAAATATTTTGAAATTTAGCATCTCTTTTTATTATCATTTTTTATTTTTCTTTGATATTATATTTGATTACTATCAAAGCAATAAATGACTTTACATAATATAGCATTTTATATAAATAAAATAAATAACAAAATACACTCTCGGATTTTATACACTTCTGTGATTTCCTTTATGCAAGTTGCATTCAAAGTATTATTTATATTTTTTCAACTAAAAAAGATAACGAAAATAAGTATAAAAGCATAAATCAATGAGATATTTACCTCAGCTAAATAATAATGCTTGTAAAATTCCTCCCTAGGTCTTCCATCATGCTCAAATTTTATGCTCGCAGCAACTATAGCATTAGCAACATTAACAAACATAACAATAACTTGAAAGATAGCAGATTGAAGAAAAACTTGAAGACAGTGAGGAGCTTTTCCTCTCCCTTTATTTTCATCAACAGTGATTAATTTCCAACCTGAATCATCACCTTTTAGTATCTATTTTATAAATAAAAATAGTATTTGCTTTACAATCACATAAGCAAGATTAAATATTAAAAACTAAAACAATTATTTTATGGAAAGTGTTTTTTAAAAAAAATTATTCATACCATTTATTCCCAGAAGTAGATTTTTTTTTCTATTTCAGAAACTTAAATTAGATAAATATTATAATAAAAAATTATATGTAAATAAGAATATGTACTACATATGAACACCAAAGTTTTATAGTCAGTAAAACTTTTAGTTTAATTATTTATAGTTTTTCAAAGATATTCTACTAAATCAAAGTTAATTATAAATTATATTTGGCCATTCAATTTTAAAGAGATTTGTGAAACATATATAACAGTTTGAAGAACTTAAATTTTATAATAAATGAGGGAAATAATTACATTACCAGAGAATGTAAAAAATGAAGGTTTAATTAATTTTATTTTGCAGGGTATATTCTTACGATAAAAATGTTTTCGATGAACTTAAACATATAGCTGATATTTTAATAAATACTACCTTTCTTAATACTACACAACAAATAAATAGATACATTTGGCTTATTTTAAATATACTTTTTCAGCAGAAATTTTTAAGCTTGTCATGTATAAACATAAGTTGTGAATGTAAAGACTATAGAATAAAGATCTAGAAGCAGTGGCTTATAGACGCTTCATCAAAATTTTACTGATTTGACTATGCTATCACTTTACAATGGGTAATAAAGTGGGAAAAATACTCCTTTACTTCTTCTCAAGATTCAGAAATAAATATGACTCAGTAATTTAAACCTTCAAAACTAAGATATATTAACAAATATAAGTTCAAGTGTTCATCAAGGCTAATTCCAATAGTTACAATACATGTATTTACACTCTGCTATTGCAAAAATAAATTCTTTTCCCCTGATGAGTCAACCAATATCACATAAGTAGCTCAGTTACTTTTGTTTGTTTGAAAAATATCTGAAGACATCTGAGGAATTTGTAAGAATGAGCTGAAGAAATGTCAGAGCAACAAAAGACAATTAACTATTTACAATGAATTTCTGTACAACACATATATATATATATATATAACCTTGTTGTGATTAGATAATATCACAACCTATACAGCTCCAACAATGACTGGAATCTGGGAAGAAATGTTAAATTTACTAAAATGTCAACCAGGTGGTAGAAGAGAAAATTTAATATATCATTACACTATTTACTACGTGCTACTGTTGTAAAATTATTAAATTTGTTCATTGCATAAAAGTAATGAATGATGCAATCAATTTTTTTATCATCATGATTAGAATAGATAATTTAAAGATACTAGAACTCAGATCTATAGTATAATAATTTCATATATTATTTAGAGGTATGGTAGTTTATGCATGGTGAAATTTTGAAAAGGTAAATGGAAGAACTTATAAAATATGTATCCATATTTGGTTAATTATGAATTTAACTGATATGAAATTCCATTTTAATACGAAAAAACAAACTGTAATGTCAAAAGATTTGCCTATCAAACAGCATAAAATTTTCATTGAAATATTTTTTTTTTGTTTCAGTTGATAAAGCTCCTGAAAATGCTCAAATGCAATTAATAAGCTTATGCAATTTTGACATGCACAAATGTAGAATTAAAGATTTAAACTTTTTCTATAGGAAGAATACTCTTATTTTTAAACTTAAAAAAATGATGCAAAAAATATGCATCCAGATTTGGTACAACTTAAATATGCAAACAAATATTTTATATTAGGAATTTAGATAAATCCAGAATTAAACTAACAGATCAAAACAACAATCTATTATAAGATTGCCAACAACTAAATAAACCCAATGCAACATAAGGAGAGTGGTCTGTCACTAAACGGTTATTTTTTATACACAAGGGCTAATTAGGGATGGGACTTGTAGAAAACTGCAGGCAGTTCAAACATTTACAGTTTTTAACTATATTACGTTTTCTAAGTCTTTTGGTTTTTACAGAAAGTCCTGACTATTGATCGAAAATTTTGATAATTTCGTTCAATAATTTATTTAATTGTCTAGAATTCCTAAAATTTCTATTTCTATCATATTTAATATTTTAAAAAACTGAATTGAATACATTGAATTGGATACTGACTTGGTATCATTTGTTACATTTATTGGTCAAATAAAGAATATATTATGTTATACTTTTTTCAATACATAAGCGAAAATGAGACAAATTTTATTAAAAATAAATATTTTTTTAAAAAATTATGTGAATTTCTTAATTGAAAGCATTATTTGTTGTATGTTTAATCATACTGAAATAACATACGATTTTGATTTGAAATATTTAGTTATCAACAGATACATAAGTTTCAATCTATAACTTCAATTCTGTAAATAAATGTTAAGGTTCACTTGATTATTTAAGGAAAAAATTACCTTTAAAATGGTCTTGCAAATGAATCAATCAAGACAAATTATTTTTCTTTTTAAAATAGAATTAGTTTTTCCATCAAATAAAATTATAGAAATTTGATATTTAAATGAAAAACTTGACCTATAGAAAGTTATGAGAGCTGTTGGTAACAATATGTTGTTTCAACTTTATTAGTCTATTTAAATATTTAAAAAATAATACATTTTATTGAATGTTTATATATATATATATATATAAGTCTTTTGCCCCAATTTTGTATTTAGCAAGATTAATATTGAAAAATCTATCTAAATAATATTAATTTTTAGTTTTAAATAGATGGATGAAAATTAATAAATCTGGAAACAAAGACATATTTCTTACCTGTGCAGTTGATTCAGTTTGAATAGTTCCTCTTTCTCCCCACATTTGTTGAAATTGTACTCTTATTTCATTGAATGTCTCAGTAATAACAGCAATGAAAACATTCTATGTAAAAATAAACATTCAGTATAATCAATAAGAAATACAAAACAGTTTTTTTTCTTAAATAAAGAAACATACCTTAACCAACCAAGCCAAAAAGAAAATCATTGTGGTAAAATAACATATAGCTCTCCATGCTGGAAGACTATCCATGGCTTTATACATAAGTAAAGCCCAGCCTTCTTGAGATGCTGCTTGGTAGACAGTAAAAAAACTATGTGCTAGACAAAAAAAAATAATGTATTTTAAAGTATTTTACGAAAAATATGTAATTAGAATAAAAGTATAGTAGATAAAATCAAGTAATAATTTAAATATGTATTTAAGTCTAATGATGAAATAAATCTCCCTCAGCATTAGTAAATTATATTCTTGAAAAAAAAAATTCCATTGATATATTTTCTTAAATTAGAACTAAAATAAAATATTAATATAAATTTGGCAAAAAATAGTTAATTAAAGGAAAGTGATTTTTTATTGTTTGCTACATAATATTTTTAAAGCTTATACAAACTACAATATTTTCACAAATGAATTAATTAACTTAATGGTGCGACAACACATATAGGGATCAAAGTTTACAGTGCCCATATCTGTTTTCCTGCCCTGGTTGCAAATCCAGGTGGTGATAAACCTAATGCAAAACTTCCAGTGTTTAATTGCAAAGCCTGTTTGGTATTCAATTTTATCAAGCCACTGAAGGGATGAAAGCCTGAGTTGACCTTGCTCAGTTCAAGGATTGCCTTGGGAACACAATGCACTACCACTATGCCAAAGGGGCTTAATTGAATTGATTAACTAGTTAATTAATCAATATATTATTTATTAACAATTTCTAGCCATTGATACTTTTGAATTTCTAGATTTTAAGATGATATACAAAAAGAAATGCATCAAAAATTGCTCTAAAAAATAATATATAAAATCATATAAAAAAAGTTAAAATTTATCTTTTTATAATAAATATAATCTAATTAAATATAATATAAACAGTAAAATCTGTTCAATTCTAAAAAGTTAGGTAATGCTTAATAATTTATTTTAATATTAAAAGTACTAAATTTTATTATTAATTCAAAATATCGATATTTGTAATCACTTAACATAAATTTAAAATAAAAGAATTAAAAATACTCTAATAATAAAAATAAAATATATTACCATTGTCTAATAAAATAACCATATAGCTAAAATATGTTATATTTAGATCAAACATTACTACAGCATAAAAATAATTTTGAAACATATTTATATACTTTTCACTATGCATTTAAATTTTAACTTTAAATAAGATTAAAATCAGCTTATATATTTGAGTAACATTAATATATATATATATAAGCTTATTAAAAATAAAATTATAGAAAGAGCTAAATTAAAACAAAAATTACTTATTAAATCATCAATATTGATTTTTCTAGAATAATTAAAGTAACATGTGCAATTTTTATTAATAAAGAAAATATTTCTGGTAAACATAAAACTCGAAAAATGTATACAAAACAACTTTAAATATGTGAATAAGTATCATACAAAGTGTAAAAGTATATAATCACATGCATAAGCATCAAAACAAGCATTAAATCAAATTGGTTTGTTAATTTTTGTTATTCAGAGAATTATTTTAACCCTTTTTTTTCAAACATGCTAAGAATAATGTAAAAAGTGAGCTCACCAAAATCATCAAAACCATTAAAACCTGAAATACTTTTAGACAATTCAAGCTCCATACACACCATCCCTTCAGGACAATGATAGCCAGCATCAGGAATATTTGAACAATATGTATCAGGAATAGCAAGATCATCGAGAGTTACATTACTATAAAAAAATTTTGAACAAATTAATTCCTTTTCTATTTTTAACTAATGAATAATTTTACTCAATAATTTTTTTAAGCAGTAAAGAAATTATAAATTATCTTTTAAAAGACAAAGATCAATGAGATTGGTTTAACAAAAATAATTAGAAAATTTATTTAATGAAGAACTAAAGTTTTAAACATAAAGAAATAATATCAATAAACAAGTATGATAACAATGGAACAACAATAATTGTTTTTATAACAAGGTATATGAATCTTTAATCAATTTATATTTTGTACCTAATATGATTTCAATATATACAAGTATTAAGAATTCTTCTTTTAATTAAACTTTAAAAAACTATAGAATATATTTAAATAAAATTTATTTAAGATACAGAGTAAAATGAAGAAAAACATGTTTATGCAAACTAATGAAATAAAATATGAATATTTAAAATACATTGTAATATATTATGCATTATAAAATATTAAGTGTACAATATAAAGTTTTTTAATGTAACAGGCAGTCAACATTTTCAATTATTGCCTTAGATTTGCTTCATATAAGTACAAATAGGAATCTAATACAATAGAACCAATTAAGATTCCCAATAGTAGTCCATGATAATATTGGAGCAATATATTTTTAAATTCATGACAAATTTTTTGAAAGATAAAATCAACTGCAACAAATCTTTCAAGAGCTTCTAAAATACAGTTGGATTTAGAAGATCTGTTTATCCTAAAAAACCTTTATTAAGTGAATTCTAAAGAAAAAGTTTTTTTTACCTAGAAAAATTAATCGAGTATCAATCAAGTTTTGATAAGTTAAATATAAAACAATAAGAATTTATCATTATAGTTTCTATTAGATGTATTGTCATTTGTTTAGTTTGACACTTTTTTATAATGATTTTTTTAATGTCCAAACATAACTAAATTAATATTGATAATACTATTTATTTTAAAGTAATTTCTTTTTTTACTTTAATCGATTATATATTAATTTTGAATGTGGAATTATGTATTCATGATTACTTTTTTAAAAAAAAGTGCAGTTAAATAATAAAATCCATGAAAGGCAATTTTTCTAGGTCAGGAAGACAGGTGAGATTTGATCTCATGAATTATTGAACAAAAGATTACACTGCTAAGCTCAGCATAGCTAAGTTTGAAGCATCCAAATTTTAAAAGGCACATTTTATAAAAATATGTTATTTTTTTAAATGAATTTTTAAGAACATTTTAGTTAAATTATTGACATAAGAAACTAACAGTACATTATGAAAATGTCAAGCTCTGCTAGTACAAATTAAATTTACTGTTAGAAAATATTTTCATATTAAATGTTATAAAAGAAAAAATTGTTGTAAATGCTATTGACTTTGGCAATTAAATTTCCCCTCTATCCATATTCTTTTTAAGCCATAGATTATATAGTCTAGCCAAAGTCTGCATCAATAATCAAACATGATCAAAAATCTGCATCAATAATTAAAGAACAAAGTGGCATAATATAACTTTTACAAAATTGTATGTGCAAGCAATGCATTTGATGTCTTTATATGTATATTATTTTATTGAGCTTCACTAGACAAAGCGCTATTTCAAAAATAAAAAAATAATGCATAAGATATAATAAAAAATAAAGAACAGTTAAAAACTTGTTACAGGTAAATATGAATCAATAAAAAAAATGGATTTCTTTGGTCATAGAAATTTCTAAAGCTTTATAACATGAAAAATTATAAATTTTCAGACACTCATTGTTAATAAAATTCCAAACATCTAAATATGCAAAAAATATTTTAGAAAATGGGAAACAAAAATAAAAAAAACCACACCTACTGTCAGCAATATACTATTCACAGTGTTATCATGAAAGAAATTTTTCATTTGACTCACAGAAAAGAAAAGAAATAACTATGTATGGTCATCTAATATAAATATTCAGATTTTTCCAACCTCAGAGTTGGCCTCATAACTCATAGCTTTTTCCAACTTAAGAGTTTACCTCAATTAAATTTCCCAAAATTTGAGAATAAAGAAATATTACTCCAAATAAATTCAGGTATTTTATGAATAAATATAAATCATCACCCAAACAAGTAGGCCATAAAATTTTTCATCCATTTTTTTTATTTTCAAAGAAGTGAATCGTTTACTCACTGGAAATCTTAAAACCTACCAAATTTAATAAATCATTTACTATTTAAAAATATTTCTATACTCCAATTATTTTTAAAAGTAAAATAGTTAAGGCAAAATGTTGAAACTATTTCATTAACATAATTTAATTTCCTTGCACACAGTATAAAACAAATATTATATAAGGCTATGCCAATGAAAATTAAAGTAAACTTACTTAACAATATTAGTTGGCTGGTTGGGTTTTCTGGCACAAGGTTCACTTAACAATATTAGAGTTAAACTTTTACATAAAAGAATTAATGAGGATTGGAATCTGGAAACTATCATGTATAATTACTACAGTTTAAAAAAAATTCTGTGGTTGTTTGGTTGGCTAGTAAATTGTCCTCATTATTGGAAGGTAGGCAGTTCAAATCCCATTTAACAAAAGATCTGCTGCATTCACTAATAGCACCCGGGACACACTGAATAAGTTGTGGGTCACAATGTCCTCCAAGTGAAATTATATCTCAAGGGGAGGTAGGACAAGTCTTAGAAGAGTATTCTGTTTGGTCCTTGGTTGTAAGTTATAAAGACCCCCTTCTTCTTCAGCTGCTTCCACTAAACTGATAGAGCCCAGTTCTAGGCTAGAGAAGTATGCTGGTGCAACAACATTTTCAAACTATACAATATTTTCATTAAAGCTAAAATCATGGAATAATGAAATTAAAAGAAATAGCTTTAATATTTTATTTTGTTAATCCAACAAAGTTTGCTGACAAATTATTTAGTCTAACTTTCAAACGCGATGATTTATTTAAACTTAACTTCATGGTTTCTGAAAAAAATTTCATTTTTCCATTTCACATACCATATTTTCCTGTATATAATCCATGGATTATGTGTTAAAAAAGTTCCAAGTTTCGTTGTGCGTATTATACACCACCGCAGATTATTTGATAAAAAACATTCTTGATCAGAAAAGCTTAGAAGAAAGTTTTGAAAGAAATACTGTTTAGGTTTCATAAAATAAATAACAGGTGGTACCAAGACACACCTGAGTTATTTAAGCTATAATCAGCTTTGCCTAATTACGTTCAAAATTCGGTTCCTCATAAAGATATTGCAGTTGCATTTTGCTCACGTTATTTCGCAATTTGTCTTGGCATGAACTGTTTCGTTTTGAAAATATTCAAATTCGTATAATATGGAAGCGAAAATTTTTAAGTTACACAGCAGATTTTAAATTAAAAGTTTTGGCAAAAGTGAATAAAAAATAAGGAGAGAAACACGTTAATGTGAAGTGAAAAACAAATCATATATGTTATAAAAGAAAAATTTATAAAATACGCAATTTGTAAATAATCCATTTCTTTCCTTTAAATATTAACGAAGCATATATATATATATATATATATATATATA
>JAPDSC010062006.1:31730-65131 GCA_026290005.1 Latrodectus geometricus
TATATATATCTATATATATATCTATATCTATATATATATATATATATATATATATATATATATATATATATATATATTTAAAATGTCTAGCATCGTTTTAAAAGTTTTTAGAAGCTAAATATCGATAAGTTTTACAAGAATCTTCACGAAATTATCGCTCTTGATCGATCTCGTGCTTTTACCTCAAGCTTATCTCACTTCGCTATGAGGTGGATCCAGACAGATCTTTTTCATAATAAATGCTTTTTTTTTTTTTTTACAAGTTATTATATTTTTAATCATAATGTGCATTTCTTCATTTTATGTAACACCCATATTATCAGCAATACATATTTTAGACTATTCGCCCAAAAAATTTGCAGTGGATTATACGCCGCTGCGGATTATGCGACACCTTTTTTTTCCTTTTACTCGAAAAAGAGATCATGCGGAAAATAAGCAGCTCGGATTACAAATAGGAAAATACGGTAAATAGATTATCAGCCTTAAAAAGGAAATACAGAGTATTATTCTGATATTCAACATAAAGAAAATTATACCCATGTCTTTCCATTAGCATTTTATGCAAATTTTTTAAGAGAAACGGTCACCTCACTTTATTATACCATTTACAGATGATTATTTGAAGCCATTTATATTTGTAAGAAAATTAGAGTTTAGATTTATAAAAGTTGCACAGATGCTAAAAACGATACAAATTCTTATTAAAACTTTAAATAACTTAAATTTTGCTCTAAAATTTCCATACTTTAACAAAAATAGTTTCACACTGCTTAGGATTTTCTGAATATAAGACATAATTTGAATAAATTCTTAATACAAAATTATGCAATTATAAATATATTTATTAAAAAGAAATTATTCTTACTTGGGATCAGTTCCATTTACAACACAGTGATTTGACATTTCACCAAAAAACTGAACACCCAACAAGCCATACAATGACATGAAGAATAAGAAAAATAAGGTAACATTATATATCTGTTGACTTGAGCGTCTGTAAAAATTAAAATTTTAACATTTAGTTCAAATATTATTATATACACTCAACATGTACATATATTCAGCAATAAAAAAATAATTACACGTAAAAATCAATGGCAAGATAATTACATAAATGTTAGGTTATAATATATATACAATCAATTCTTAAATTTTACAATTTATCTTGAATCCAATCTTGGAAGTAATTTAAAATTAAAAATACAGAAAAATTATGAAACCATGTCAATAAAAAATCAAACAAAAGCCTACACTAAAAAGTAGCTGCAGTTCTAGCTGTTTTATTCTAACTGGATAAATGATAAGTATACATGCAAGAGATGACTAGCAAGAGAAATAAAATATTAGATAATATTATCAACCCTTTTTTTAGCTATTAAGGTACTGCAGCACATTCTTTGCAACATTAATCCAGTTCTGAAATGTCTTCTGAGAAATCCTACATGTATTTAATGAAACTTGAATTTGAACACTACCTCACATTGAATAGTCTTGAAAATTTTAATTTTCTAAGAACTCTTTAACAACCAAGATTATTTCTAGAGCATCTAGTGTTCTTTATGAAATTATTTAAACAAGCTTCTCACTTCTTTTTTTTTTTTTTCCAATGGCAGATTGTAGATAATTACAGCAAAATAAATAAAAAGAATAGAATAATAACACAAAAAAGATACTGCAAAAGAGTCTATTAATCCAACATGTTTCTAGCTTCCTAATAGCGCTCAGTAAGAGAAGTATTTCGAAGTGCAAAGCAGCGAGGGAGATGTGCTGCGTCCATGAGCTCACCATAATTGCAAAGAGTGCACAGCGGAGAAGGAATGATACTGAATATATACAGATGTTTTCGCAGACAGTCATGCTGGGTGGCGAAGTGAAATTCAGCCACCAATCTAGGCTTCTACATATCATATATTAATGCACATTTTTAATTCTCAATAAAGTATAACACAGAATAGAGTGTTATATATGTAATATGCATTATCTTCTCTTTTGAAATATGTACCATGATAAATTGGTTTCGACAAATAAACTCCACATTGATATCATTGTGTTAATTCCTACTCAGCATCATTATAATTTTGTTAACTCCTACTCAACATCACTATAATGGTATTAAATCTTGTGTTTTGGATGGTGTAAAAATCACATAATATCTGTAAAAAGGATTTCAATATTAAATACTCTTCTAAATTCATGCATTTATAAACTTTGCATGATTTCCTAAAAAAGGTGAAGGAAGATTAGACATATTCATATGGCTTGTGATTTCTCTCCTACAATGTAGCCTACTTCTTATTAGTAAGACAATATTCTAACACCATTGTTTCTTATAAAGAACTACTACTGAATGATGTGAGTAATCTCAAAATCTTTGACCATACTCATTGTACTTAGACTTTCTTTCAACTTCATCAGGAAGATTTTACTAAAGTCATACAGTTGGTAGGTGTTTTCTGAATCTCTTTATGTATATATTTCTGAATTGACCACATTAAACAATAGCAATAGTTTGGTGTCTTTGAAACATTTGCATGTCACGGAATTTGCTAACTTATTTACAAGGAATATTGATAAGGATAACGACTATTAAACTATTCAAGGGATTCATGGTCTTTCACATAGTCCTCCTACATCATGTGAGAAAACTGATGCATAATTTATTATATTAAACCATAATTTATTTCCTAATTTGTCTTTTTTTATAGTATGCTCATTTTTTTGTGCTAATTTTATTCATTTGTCCTTAATTTTTTTGAATGCTGTAAGGAAATTTGAATATGTTCTTTGCAATATTTAGAATATTTATTTTTATCAAAAATAAAATTTGGCTACATTATTTTTTATATCAATAGCTATCAAAAATCAACTCAATAAAACTCACTTAAATATTTGGTTAATTCTTGATTTTGGCATCTGGAATTTCAAAAAGACTCTTATGAAGCGGATCATAATTAAAGGACGTGGAGCTCTTAGTATTGAAAGGTAAGAAAATTTTGGCACTACTTGAACCATTTCAAAAATCTAAAATCAAAATATTAATTATTAACAAAGTAATTATTTATTTTTAATAATAAAAGATAATTTTAAAATATAATAATAAATTTGAATATATATATATATATATATATATATATATATATAGTTTTTTTTTATTATTTAATAATATACATAATATACCACTTTATGTACATATAATATAGACCAAAAAATTTTTATAATATAACTGGTATTTAATTTAATCTGTTTAACATTTCTTTAATAATCTTAAAAGTAAGATTAATGATGATGAATTAAAATTCAATGAAATATGAGAATAAGTAAAACAAAAATATTAATTTAAATAAATGTAGGCACAAATTATTTACAATAATTGATATGAATGTTTTCAGCCATTATTCTCCTAATACAAAACAGAGAGAGGGACAAACATTTTACAGTTTTTGTCCAATTTGTAAAAATTTACATTAAATAAATTTTTACAAAAAATTTAATTGTAAAAATTATAAATTGTAAACCTTTACAGTAAATAAATTTTTAAAAATTGGACAAAAATTTTTAGTTACCCAAAATTAAATTCTGAAACAAGTTATATATCCATTCTCTAAATTTAATAAAAATTCCTTAAACGAAAAATATAAGGACTTTAAAAGTTGTTACTGTGGCTTAAAAAGTATGAAATTTTAAAGTTTATATTACCTATTTTAAATTAAAAATGAATCCATTATAAATAAGTAGTAGTTACTTTTTGAACTTGATAAAATTAATGAATATATGGTTATGTAATTAAAATTATAAACATGGAAAGACTGTAAATAATTTCATTCCCTGAGATTACTAATTTTAATTTTTATTCATGAAAAGATATAAAGATATATACGATAAATATTTTATCACATGAAATTTCTTAACAAAATAATATAAGATTTTGATAATTCTGAGTTTTGAGAAAAAAAACAATTGAAAGAAATAAGAGTACAATTAATGAAAATTTGAATTTAAATATCATGTAATGAATATTATTCATGCCTAAATTGATTTGATAAAAAAAAAAGAAAGCATTTTAATGCAATGTAGCTGCATTGCATTTTTCTTGGTTATATAATACCAAATTACTTAATCAAATATATTGTTCCTATTTTATTAAATTACAAATTCATATTTTAAATTAATAACAATTTACTATAAAAATTGTCAACATGAAATAAATTTAGTACAAACTATCAGACAAAAACTATTACTGAAAATGTCTATGTTCTTTAGCTTTGATCTCTACCATAATTCAGACTCATTAATATCGGTAGTTTAATTTCCACCTGAATTAATTGGATATCTAGTCTTGATCAATGTTGCTTCAGTTTTCAGTAAGACAAGTTTGTCACTTAATGGTCCCTTTTTTGACAATACAAGATAAACCAGTCAAATTTGGCTTACTTTATTCCATACACATTATTTATTAAAAAAATATATATATCTACTTTCTTTAAATTTATATTTAAATGATTATTTATTAATTTGATATATGTATTGTTCATTCTTGCAGTCACTCTTATTTTAAACTGATTAATAACTTTGTGTGAAGTTAAAGGAAAGTTTTCACATACAATAACTACATTTTATATACGCCTAATCAATAACATCTTTGAATGAACCTGATTTGGAAAATATAGAAATATTACAATTCAAAGTCTTATAAAAACTCACCTTGCCATAATTAAGTCTTAAGTCAAGCCAAACAAGTAAACCAGCTTTTCATTTTTTTTAAACAAGTCAATATTTTATTCAATTTCTTTTCATCAAGTTTTAAACAACTAATTAAAAATTTTAAAAAAACAATTTTTTTTTTATCTAAGTTAAGAAATTATGATTAAAATTCGTAAGTACAAAAATTTCTGGAATAATATTATTTATTATAATAACAAAGCACAAACATGCACAAACAATTAAAATTACAAAGCAACTTTTAATGATTAAAAAGAATAAGTGTTCAAGAAAAAGTTCTCTCTCTTTAAAAACAACTTTCAAATAAAATGTGACTTAAATTCAATATACAGATGAGAACTAAATTCAGATTTGTGATTTAATGAGGCATGTGTTTGTAAGCTAGAATAAAGCTATATAATATAGTTTTTTAAATCTGTTACTAACCAGGAATTTTTTAAATTATTCAAAATTTATCAATTACTTTAAAAAGTTTAACACAGGTTACATTCATACATATTAATATATAAAGTATAGTAAGTTTAAATACATATTAAAAGTTTATATATTAATATGTATAAATGTAACCTGTGTTAAACTTGTGTATACATATATAATAATGGAAATATAAGTAAAAATCAGCAAGTGCAATACAATGGTTGTTTCAATATAATTTTAAAATTTTAATACATGAAATGCAACTTCAAATTTTAATCTTAAAAAAACCAATCATAATTATTAGGTTTGAAGCTTATAGATTTCATTTTAAAAAATATATATCAAAACAAATTCTTCAAAATATTTTGTCTTTGAATTAGACATATCCAATTCAAAGATAGAACAGTTTTTATACATTTAATTTTGTCTAAGGATACAGAAAAAAAAAATTAGAAAAATTATATTTTTAATAGAGTATTTTTAGTTTTTGAGTTTATATCATGATTTAAACACAATAATTTACATAAGATTATAGATATTTGTTTTTAACATAAAACACTGGAATTAATTAACGAAAAAAATTAATTTTCAGGAACTTTACAAAAATATTTTTTATTAATTTATTTTTTAAATATAGAGTGCAAGATAAATAGGAAAAAATACACAATATGAATATTACATTAAAGTTATTCAAATTACCTGCAAAATAACAGATATCCACAAAAAGAAAACCATTGTTGCATCAAACTGACACCAACGATCTTTTAAATAAGAATAACCACCCTGAAAATAGAATTGTTAAATTAATAAAAAAAAAACATTTTGCTTACTTATTTGTTTAATGAGTTTCATAATAAAATTGTGCAATTAAAAACATCTTTTTCTCATCACAATATTATAAAAGAATAAATTATTTATTAACAGTCACTTTGAATTTTTTAATAGTTACTTAAAAATAAAATAATGGATTTTACAAGAAAATTTATTCTGCATGAATTTAAAAAGTCTTGTAATACCTATATATTTATCAAAATAAGAAAGAAAGGCAAAAAATATTGACAGATTTTCACAAACATGCAGCTTATATTAATAATATGGTTTCAGGTGATCATGAAAAAATTGTTTGTAATTATGATGTAAAACGTAACTAATCCTATTATTAGATTAGATTTAGGGTAGAGTGGTTCCAAAGGAGCCTAGTACTGCAACCAAAGGTCTATTATACTATACTCTGAAGAGAAAGCCCTTACTTAAAGAGACCAGTGAGTGGAGCAAAATTCAGCAAACATTTAACAGGAATGTCCTGCAGCATCCAAGGTTCAACTTTATGCTGATCCATGTGTTCAAATCTATGCGCAGAAAAGGTTTCACATTAACATAGAATATATAATGAAGTTCCCTCCATATATTGACCACCCCTGGAAGTAGGATCATTTAACATTCTCATTATTGTGAGATGTCTCTTAAGCTGCATCTCACAATAATGAATCCAGTAATAAAAGTCCCACTGCTCTCCTTAAACAACTTCTATTAAGCTTTAATAATTCTTTTAGCCTTTTACTAGAACATGTAGTATTTAAAAGCCTTGCTTGTCTTTGATTACTGGCATTATATCAGTTCAAAAATTGTTATTTTCTGATGAGATCAAAGACATTGTTTGCTCTTTGAAAGACTTTGTTTGATTCTTCTACTCTTTTGAAATACTAGCACAGGTTCAAGACCATTAAAATCGGTTATTGATCCAGTCCTTGCCAATTCATCAGGTAAAACATCGCCAAGAACACCCCAGAGTGCCCAGACGCAAGCATTAAGGTAAAGGAGTTATTGTTTGCTAATCTGCTCAGTGTAAGGTAGCCTTCCCAGACAAGAACAGAAGTTAGTAGACTTCTGTAAAGCTAATAATACAGCTTGACTGTCAGAACAGATAATTATTCTTTCAAAAGAATAATTTCTGTCCAAGCATATTTCACTGCACATGAGAATGGCAAAGCCTTCTGCTTAGTATACAGTTGTATGTTTTCCCAAAGGGAATGACAACTTTTTACTATCAACTGGATAGTAAATACCAGCCTCACAATTCCTATTATAGTTTGTCCCACTCTAGTAACAAAGCTTGTGAAATTTGCTTAAAAGAAGATTAGAATATTTGATTCCAAAATAGCCTGGAATATTTAAATGAAATAACTGTTATTGAATGAAAAAAATTATAATATAATGGAAAACTTTTATATGCAAAATAATTCAGCACCCCTTAATAATTTTGCATTATTTTTCATATTTAAAAATTCTTTGCTAATAATTAATGAAATTACTACATCCAATAATAATTTTTAGTAAAAACTTAATTCAGAATAAACTTAGTAAATTTGAAACTTTCATACATAATTTATAATTCTTTTAAATTAAATAACATCATTATACAAACTAAAAGAAGATAACTAAGTTTTGAGCTGTTATACTTCTACATTATTGTTAAAATACTAAATTTTTTTTGTTCTGTACATTGTAATATCAATGTGGAAATCAACAAGTTTCTTTCTTGGAAATTGAAAAATTCAATTTTGGATATGCAATTTAGGAAACAGAAATGTTATTTACTGAAAATATTAAATAATATAAAGTTACTGTTTGTTAAATAGAATAACACATTTTCAGATGTGATGAAAATATTTCCTGGGCAAAAATGCACACAATGAACCAAAGATTTCTCATGCTAATTTAAAATCTATCCATAGCTTTGAGAACAAATAATAAATAAATTGAAATAATAACAAAATTAAAATGTTTTAATAGATATAGCGATAATGGAAAATTTGATTTTTCTTCATTAAATTTATAAATTTCTACAAAATTTTAAGACTTATTCTAATAAATATTATATTTTTCAATAATTCACTTTTGCAAATATGAATCTTATCAAAAAATATTTTCAATATACCATATATTCTATCAATGCTGTCAAATTAATATACTATCAATTAGTTATAAACAAAGTTAAGTAGTCATCCTAATGAAAATCTTAATGTTTAGTTCCTAAACATGCTTGGTACTCAGTTTTATTAACCAACTGAAGGGATGAAAGGCACAATCAATTACAAACTCTCTTTATAAATGCTTGAAGTTAACTTTCCACTTGAAAAAAAGGTTAATATGTTAATCTATATTTATAATATAAATAATGGAATTTGCAAAAGAAAAGAGTTGAATTTTAACTGTGCTTACAATTTTATAATCAAATTTAATCTATAACATATTAATTTAATACGTGAGAGAAAACTTTAAACATAATCACCAATGCTTTCATAAAAATGTTTTGTTCATAAGTTTTTAATCGAAATTTTAAGCTATTTCGTAGATCACGAAACACACACATGAATTTTCATACTATAACATTCTTATCTTCATGTGAGACTCAATGTAGTAATTATTGAATATTAAATAAATTATAATAGCAAAGCTTCCAAAGAAAAAAATTTTGAATTTTCTTATTTTAGTACAAAAAATTAAAAATTGTATAAATATACTACCATTATAAGCAAAACATTTTCGTTTTAAAAATACTAATATAAAGTTTTTTAACTCTCTGAATAAACTGTTTCATTTGTATTTTTTTATTAACATACATATTCTTTGAAAAAATTAGAAACAAAACCTAAAATTAGAAGTTGACTCATAAAATTACATAGATTATTATATGAAAATATTTAATGAATGTAAAATTAAAATATGAAATTACATATTGCTTACCATAAGAAAGCCTCTTAGATACATTTTGACAATCATTTCAATGGTGAAAAGAACTGTGACGATTGTATCACAAACAAATGTAGCATAAAATAAATATTCATTGCGTTCAAAAGTACGGGTGGTATTTAGACTTACAGAAACTAAACTAATCAATGCACAAAGACGTAACAATCGCCTAACCCACACCTATAAAAAATTTTATGCACACTAGTTAATAATGCAATGTTGTATAAAATATATTTATTTTGGCACCAAAATTAAACATTTACAAATTTTGAAATATAATTATTCAAGATAGTATGTTAATATATTTATCTTTAGATACAAAAAATTAAAATCAATGTTTATTATGCTAAAAAGTAATGCAAAATTAAGAAAAAATATCAGATCCAAAATATTCTATTAAAAAATTATTCAAATTTCAAAAAATAATATATTGTATAATTTTTATGTTTTCAGAAATGGCTAACTAATAAATAAAAATAATAAACCTAAAAACTTCAAAAAGTAAATCATTTAAAGAAATTATTTTATTTTTGACTGTATTTTTGCAACTTTATTTTTCTTTAAAAAAATTTGCAAAAAGTAGATTATTTAATAAGTAATTAATACATAAAAAATTTAAATCTGAAAGCAAATAAAGAAATTTATGAGAAGATAACTTAGAAGAATATTCTTATAATTTGAATCAGAAATTTAATAAAAATCACATATAATTAAGTTGTTACAGGAATATCCTCTCAAAAGTCAGAGTTTCCCAATAAATCATTTAGATACTCAAGACTGTAAAATGGATATCAAAATTTAGTCAGTTATCTTGCAATTCTGAATGTGATTTCATTCAAATTGATAATGATTTCTCGCTTTCTACAGCACTTAAAAATATTTAACACATTGATAGAAAAAATATTTCAACAATCATAACTATAGTGTAATACAATACATACCAGTGTCTTAAAATGTGTATTTTTTTTAATTTCTCATAGTTTTGTTTATAGGAGTCTATTGGTGAAAATAATATTAATTCTGATTTATTTTTTATAAATCATTTTCAGCAATTTTCTGCTTTATTGTACGGTAACTCTTTGAAATATTTAAATTTATATATTTAAAGAAGAAAATAACATAAATATGGCTTTATAAATAAGCTCATATTATTTACATAAAGTCATTTTGCTATGTATATATAAATCTTAATTAAAAATGAGACAAAATATTATAATAATAGTTAGCCAAATCATAAATAATTTTTAAGAAATATTTTAATTCAGATGTGATAGTAACCAATAAAATTAATTCCACTTGTTAGAGGGTGACTGCCAAATCACTAGGTAAATAAATTTGTAACATTACTTGTGTAAAAGGTTTTAAACTTTTATTTAACAATTTTTTGTAAATTAATGAATTTGCAGTATCTTTGTGGTCAGTTATCTTTTGCAAATTAACTACAACAATTCCTTTTATCATGTTCAATTTATTTTAAATATATAGGAATAACATGATAGGGTTTGGCAATATTTGCACCAATTTTTCTAGTTAACTGAATTTTACAAATATTTAATTCACATAATTAATTTAAATGACTTTTTCATTAATAATGTATGTTTGTTAGAAAAAACTGATGTCAGTATTTAGTTAATCAAAAATCACGGCCATTATACTCCTACAATCGATTATCAAAGCTAGGTTGCTAGGCAATTTCTATCCGAAATAAACTTTGGCATTTTAATACATTTATCAAGAAATAATTATTTAACTTATAAGATGTTAGTACTGTTTGTTTGGTAATTTCTAAAATTGTAAACTTTTTAAACAATATATGATGCCACTATTTACAACAGTAATTGTGATTTTTTTCCAGTTAGGATGATTATTGTATAGAAATATGATGGAATAGAACCAAAATTATATTTTATTATTTGTAATAGTTATATATTTTTCAAAACTGTACACAGTCTTCAATATCATTTCATTAACTTCAGTTTTGGTAGGGAAATGAATGAAATATTTGAAAGAAATTGGAATGAAATTTCAATGGTTGGTGAGAAAAATAAAAGTTATATTAAATCAACATGAATAAATAGAATTAAACCAATCACTTTTAAATAAGTTAAATTAAATATTTCAATTCAGAAGAATTATTTTTTTATATAATATAATTTTGAAAAGTTCTAAGCATAAATTTGTTTAGATAACATGTTATTTGAAATTCATGTTTCATTTGTAAATACAAAAAACCATATCTCAGTTCAATTAAAGCATATTTTCTGAAAATCAGAATTCCCATTGCTTAAAAATGTGAAATTGGGAATCTTTTCTTGCATAGAAGAGTCCTTAAATATCATTATTAAATGTAATAGATTAAGATTGTTAAACTTTAAATTTTGCAAATTACCTTTATCCCAGAAGAAAAGTAATGATCCTTATATTTTTAAAGGCAGTGTAGTAAGTACATGCACATAAAAAATAGTCTATTGTATTTTCAAATGATTTGGAAATATGTAGAAATCAGAAAATATTGTCAATGATATCCGAAGCCAAAGATTGTTAAAATTATATTATGAGTTAAGCAAAATGTTAAAGAAGACATGAGATGATATAGTAGGTTATTGGATTTTGAGTTTCTAATAAGATTAGGATTTCGGAAATAAGATTTAACAACAATAATTGCAATGTCACTTTCTGTGGCATTACTTTCATTTTTTTAATTCAATTTTTTTCAAGTGCAGTATTTACACAAATGTGACTTTTTCTTCTTTCTTTGTCTAAAAATTACAATAATATTTCTTAATGTTGCACATTCTAAAAAGAAAGAAATTTTAAAACATAAATTAAAAATCTTTACACTACTGTAATAAGTATAATTACCTTGAATTAATAAACTGAAAGATTAATCATTAAGAAATAATTTAAACTACTAAAATATTTTGAATATCATATTTAAATAATATAAAAATATATTTTAACTAAATATATTTTTTAACAGCAAATCAACATTCCGATTAACTTTTTATTAAGTTTAAAAACAATTTTTTTTTAATCAAATGTACGAATAAGTACAAAGAAATTTAAATACATTAAATATAAAAACAGTAACCAAATGAAATTTTCGGAAATATTTTCATGAGATATTTTAAATCATCATTACAATTGTACATGAAAACAAATTTATTGTGTTAAAAAATATTTTATCATCTTAAAATGCTGACATAAAGTAATTAAAAATATTCACAAAAAAACTTAAGAATCAAAAGATCATTTTCAATAAAATTAGCCTTAGTTAAACCTTCAATATAAATTCGCATTTAATTATCAAGTCTTACCCATTCAACATCGCCAGATATTCCAAGCTGCGTTAATGTCTCTCCAGCGCCATAATCAGCTAATCCTTCTCGATCATCACCTTTCATACTTTGCTTTCTTCCCAACATTTTGCCTAAAAAGTAAAGGAAAACGCACAAATTATTAAAACAGCCAAAACTATTGATATCATCAATGGTAACATTAAAAGTATAAGTTTATATGATAGTTACCTTAAATAAACGAACCAGATAAACACAATATAGCAAATATGAATATTATTCACAGAAATAATTCCATGACTCTTTGAGAAGTAAATTAAATAACTTAACAAAAAATACAAAATTAATAGAAATATCACGCAAAGGGATTTTTTACCCCATTTAGTGATATAACAATATTGAATTACATTAGAGAAATATGCATTAATGGACTTCAAATATAAACATTGCGCGGTGAAACGAAAGTGAAAACAGAACTAAGCAGTATGGCCGGATTTGTTGTTGGATATATTGATCGAAGAAAATGAACTATTTTGGCAACATTAGAATAGTGTATGATAAGTGCCGTTTTCAGACATGCGCACATTAGGAATATAAACATAATACCTTTGGATTATTTTTACAGTTATAAGATTAGATTTAAAACGTTTTATCGGAGAAATAATTTTTCAAAAAAATTATTTTGTTAATGAACATATTAGTTATTTTTCTATTGAAATGGCACTACCAAAACTACAAATTTCTATTCAATGTATATATCTGGCAACACAGATGCTCTCACTTTCATTCCTTGCGTTTATTATTTTTAGTTGCAGTTTACTTGATTGGTTGCATGTACCCTCTGTCTAGGCTGAACATATTATTTTAGAAACGAATTTCCTGTATTCTCCGATTAATAGTTTATATTCTTTTGAGGAGTTATTAATTAATGAGTTACCGAAAAGTTTGATCAGCTAGAATTTGTGAACTCTAAAGTAGCATACTTGTAAATTAAGTTCTATTTAACAATTTCGTATTTAGCGATTGTAAAATGGGACGCTCTAGAAGTGGTAGTCGGTCCCCAACACGGCATAAGCATAAAAGTAAACATACACATAAAAGATCTCGCTCTAAAGACAAAAGAGAGAGAAGCAGTAAATCTAAAAAATCTCGTTCACGGGAAAGATCTAGATCCAGGTATATGAATGGAGTATCCTCTTTTCACTAATTATTGTATCAAGCACTATTTAATTGACGAAATAAAATTTTTTGTCATTTAATTTAACTATTTATTCCAATATTTATTTTCTAATTAATAATCTTGATTTAGTAATCGTCAATTAATAATTTTTCAAAAATGGTAGTGAAATTTACAAGATGAAATTAGTTATTTTCAATTGATTATTATTATTTGTAATAATGTATAATTATATTATTATCGTTCTTAAAAAATTAATATTTTTAGTTCCTTTTATTTTATTTTATTTTTTTTACTCTTTATTACAGAAGTTATAAAAAGTTAGATTGAACGGTAATTTCTAAAAGTCAATAGCTATTTAACTATATTTTTTGTTGTTTTTTTGTTTATATTCATTAATTATAAATCAAAATTCGGTTAATCTGCGCTTTAGGTCCCCTACTTCGCCAACTCACGAATTTGAAGAGTTTTCTCGCGCATGCTCAAAAATTATTCGTTTGTTTTAGCCTTTTCATTGGTCGCTAATTAAATTTCACTTTGAAATAGCGGTAGAATTTTCGCCATAGCATCGGTGTTTTTGAAATCGCGCCAAGGAGGGGACCTAAAGCGCATTTTCACCCAAAATTCATAGGTAAACAATAAATTTACCCTAGAATATTTGAAATTTTATGTTGATACATAAAAGAGAAATGTTAAATAGAATGCAAAATACTTAACAGAATTATTTCTTTCAAATTAAATTATTTTTTTAAGGTAGAAACAAATAAGTTTCTTTGAATTTTATATTTTTTCATTTTATATTAGAAGATTTTTTTTCCATAATAATGTATTAAAATATATATAAGAATTTCGTATATTGCAAAATGAATGTGTTAAAATTATTTTCCAAAAATGAATTTGGTAAATAGTTATGGTTAATTCCCAGTGAACGGTACGCTCCTTGTATGGTACGCATATATACAATTATTAATTAATTGTATATAATGCATAAAATTATATTATTTGTATAAAATAATATAATTTTATATTATATAATTATATTAATTGTATAAAAATAGCGTACCGTACACTGGGATACAGCCAATAGTTATTTGTTATTATGATTAAACCGATAATAACATTGCACATTGTGACAGCTGGCATGCAATTAGTATTAGAAATATCATTCCCAAATATTCTTTACAATGAAGTATTTCATATTTATAAAGAAATTTAAATAAGAAAATAAAAAAAAAATAGATATGCATTTAAAGATGAGATTTGAAATTTATAGAATTTTTTACCTATAATAATGTTAAATAAATCCAGATTTAATAACACTGTCAAAACTTAGGGACTTGTGAAGGTGTATGTATCTATCAATTATTTAACTGCCTTGAATTTATTGTTTTATAAATTAAATATTTTTTTTAAATTTTAATTTCTCATTGTAATATTGTGATGTTTGACATTCACTCAATTGTTTTAATATTACACTTATAAGTCAACTGTCAAATGAGAAATTCCAAATATAGAACTGAGTTCATCATTTTCATTGGTTCTACAGCCCTTGTAAAACTTTGATCTTCATTATGACTATTTACTCTTAGTTTCCCATTGATAATCTTTTCAACTTAATCAAATTCCTAATCTCAATCCATAAGATATTTCATTAAGGAATCTTCCATCTTTCAACATGACCTAGTCTTTGGATTCTCCTTTATCTCCTTGGCTATATCGGATTCCTTGCAACAATCAAATTTCTGTTAAAACTTATTTTAGCCTACTGCTTGGTATTATTTGCCATTTTCTTTCCCTCTGAAATAATGCAACTTTAAGTAATTTTTGATTATTAATACAGGAGTTTCAATTATTTTCTTTGATTTTCTTCTGTAACTGCTAAGTTTGATAACAAAATGCTAGAAAATTAATTCTTCACGTGTTACAAGCATATATATATATATTAAAAAATATGATAAAACAGAATGTGAAAGAAAATACTGTTTGTCCTTAATCAATAATATATATATTTATTATAATTTGTTTCTATTAATCTAGCATTGACATCCACCTATAGAAAAATATCCTATATAGTGCTATCAGGCTGGGATCAACAACTTGGCAATAGAAGTCAAATATATTGTGTTCATAATATTTGATTTTTTGTCTTCCAAATAGTGTTGTTGTTGCACCAGCATACTTCCTTTTACCTAGCCCTGAGTTGGGCTCTAATAATTTGTAGAAGCAATTAGGTGAAAGTCTTTATAATTTTAAAGCAGGAGATTCTCTAATATTTGACCTGCCACCCCTAGGAGTATCATTTCATTTGGTGGACCTAGCGATCACAACCTATTTAACATGCCTAAGCCCCATTAAGGAACATGATGTGAGTACATAATGCATATTTTGGCTTAACTGGGATTCAAACTCACTACCTTCTGATAATAACAACTACGTCCTAATCAACTAGGTTAAACCGTGACTCTTCAACCAAGTAGTGGTACACATCTTTAAAAAATATCTTATATAATGCAGTTTGTCAGGGGTCAAAAATCTGCAATTATAGATCAATTAAAATTAAATTAACAATGTAAATAATATAATTTCTAATAAAAATAATTAATCACTGTAAAACTTTAAAGTTCTTACACAATATTTAGTTCTTATAAGATATCTAATCCAACAAATCCCGCAGCCAATTTTGCTTCAAAATGTAAGTAAAATTAATGCATTACCTGTAGTTAATTTTTTTTCTTATAATGAAAAATTTACTTAAAAAATTTCATTTTCTAAGTAAATATAAGTTATTTATTTTTTATAATTAGAAAATTTCATTTTGTAATTATAAAAAAAAATTGTTCAATTTGTTCAGCTTAAGAAGCTGTTGAGATGCTAATATATTAGTATTTAAAATATTTAAAATAAATTTATACTAAGTCATAAAAATTGTGTGAGTGACACTTTCAATGAAAATTATTTACCCCATGCTCCAATTTAAAAATGTCATTTTCTACATTACTTGCTCATACAAGCAAGTAATGTAGAAAATGACATTTCAAATTAAAATAACAAAGAAAATCGTATTTTAAATGTTTAAAAAATTAGAATGTTAACTTTCAAATTCAGCTTTTAAAGATCATTAATAGTAATAAACCATTTTTTATGAAATGGATGCAAATGTTATTAAACTGTCAATTCCACATTTATCAGAAATTTTCATAGATACGCAAAAATTTGGCATGCACTTCAATATTTGCCAAAGTAAAGAACCCATTTTGGGTTTTAATTTGCTTATTTGGCTCTGCATTTCTCTTTTGGCAATGGATGACTCCGATTAGGATTTGACCATTATTCTGATTTGCTTGTAATTTTTCACATAAGTTGTGTGATTCTTCCTAATATTTTTGCCTACATTTCATCATATTTTTACATAGTTTATGTCTAGGGCTACACAAAATAATGACTCAAATTTTAAGAATCGTTAACTTTCTATTTAAACATCATCCTATTTTACTACATTTGTTACATAAATAGTAGAAAATTAAGCAGCTGCTATTCATGCTCTAATTTTGCAATTGGAAAATTACAAATCAATAACATGAATAACTTATATAGATAATTTTTTATTAATATTACCCAGGTAAAAGAATGCTAAATCTTAGCAACTATTTGCAATCACTAGCTATCAATAAAAATTTTGTTTTCTATATTTCACAACAATGATTTGTAAAAGAATTCTTCTTTCTAAAATATTATTTAATTCTTTATTCACTACAATGTTTTATCTTTCATTTTAAACAATTAATATTTTAAGAATATATTTAAATGTTATAAAATAATTCAAAACCACTGTTATTCTCCATGTTATTTAATTTCATGATTATTATTGGTCTCAACTCTGGTACCTTGTTAATAGAATATAGCAATTATTTTACGTTAAAAATTGTGTTCTAGCTAATGAAAAGATATCTTTTTGTTTTTAATACATCTTGCTTAAAACAATTAAAAGATTTTGTAAGTCTTATAAAATAGAGATATAGGCAATTTTTTTACATAAAATGGAAGAAAATCAAATGCAAAGATACATTTCATTTTTAAACTCCTTAATATGCAAATTTTGAAGTTGAAGATTACTGTTTAGTGGTATTGAATGAGATTTGGTTTTAACTTAATATTAGACAAAGTGGAAAAGAATGATCAACATTTGCAAAGCATACTGTTTCAATGCGTGTAATGTCTCAATGAAGTCATTTAACAGAATCAGGAGCTTGAATTTTCACAAAGTATGATTTCTAAGATCTGGAATCAGTTTTTGAAATCAGGAAAATGAAAATCAAGGCAAAGTTGTATGCATGAAACAGCACTCAATAAAGATAGTTAATTAACACTAATGACTTAGCGACTCTAAAATCTGAATAGCATTCTTCTTCAATGACACCTTCATTGGCTACTGGTATCACAGCTTGTGTTCAAACTGTTCGAAACTATTTTCACAATGTAGGGTTATATGTTTGTCTGCCATTGGTGTACATCACATTAACAGCTAGGATTTGTTGTATCCGCAGAAAGTGGGCAATGTAGAATGTTAAGTGGAGGAGAAATGAATAGCGCAGTACTTCTTTCCTGTTTTTCTCAACATCCTGACAATATGCTTATTTTCATCTGGAGGGAACATAGCACTAGTAAACAACTCTGCATTCATGCACAAAATTGTCAGATTAGACTATACATATATCATATTTTCATCTGGAGGGAACATAGCACTAGTAAACAACTCTGCATTCATGCACAAAATTGTCAGATTAGACTACACGGGAGTGATGGTCTAAACTGAGATTTTTACTGATGGGTGCACTGATCTATGCATCATTCAAAATGAAGCTCTTACCAGTCACTAATATAGTGTGTGACTTATTGTTATCTCTTAGGCTGTAGTAAGTTTTGATTAATTGGGGATAATTGCTGGCCACATTGTTTTAACTTGATGAATGCTTTCTCTTTTGGTGGAAAGAATCATACAAATGAAATGGTCTGTGTGTTCCCTAAGCATGAACCCAATAAAGCGTGTTTAGGACATTCTAGCTAGGCTGCTATGGCCTAGTTGATTATAGAATAAGAAAGTAATGAGTTTGAATCATGGCTTAACCAAAGATCTGTCATGTTCGTTTAAGACGATTGGTACATAATAAATATTTCGAGGTCACTATGTCCTACAAGTGAAATGATATCTCTAGGGTTGGCAAGTCAAGGGTCTTCAACTTGGTCACAACATTTAAATTATGAAGACTCCTACTTGGCTGCTTCCATCTAACTGGTAAAGCCCAAAACAGGGAAATATCCTGATGCAACAACTACATCAACAAATTCTTCAAGAATTGGTAAGAACTCTTTTTGAGATGTAATATAGAATATTCTTGCTCCTCATTAATAGCTTTATTGACTTGATGCCTCAAAAATGTTTAATGTTGTTGGCCATTTAGGGAAATCATATCCTTTACTATAAACAATTTTAAAAGAAACACCTTTTTTATTTGTTTTTCTCATGCACAAATTGTAGTTTTTTCCTTTTATACCCAACAACTCAATAAAATGCTTTTTTCCTACCAAACAAATGTCATTTTTATTTCATACAACCTCCTTTAGCAATAATATATCAATCAACTAAACAATTTTTCACATACAAATTCAACCCATGCCCTCAATATCCTTTAATTGTTTTTAGCAGTATACATACTATCAGAAATCCTCTATTGTTATTCATCCTATATTTATATTACTAAAGTTATTAATTAGAATCACATTTAAGTTCTCATTTATAAAAATGCTATCTATTTAAAGATTTGTATCTTTACCTTTAGTGTATTATTTATAAATTCTTGTATTTTTCATTAAATATATAACTTTAAAAATTTATATATGTAATTGTATTCCACATGCTTACAAAGATAAGTTTTTTGTTTCAAATTAATGGAATTACATATTTATTTATGAATGTTTTCTTTTTCTTACAGGTTGCCAAAATTAGATTTGAATAAATTAGATAGACATTCTCTTGATAGTAGTAAAAAAAGGTATGAGAAAGTGAAATTGTGCATTAAAGTTCAAAATATGTAGTCAGTATAAAAACTGTAACAATATTTTTACTATGATAATATTACAATATATTTATATTTTTCTGTTATGTTAAAAATTTTAATGAATAAATTTCTTTTTAAATATTATTTTAGAAACTGATATAAGTTTAAAAATTCATTTTAAATGCTTTACTCAATTGTGAAATAATAACAAGTTTGTAAGAAAATTTAGGCCCTTTAAAGTTATGAAGTTAGTTTATTAGGTAAAAAGGCTTAATTTTTATGTAATAGACTCAAAATGAATTTATCTTCAATAGCATGAATCTGGAAGATTAAGAACAGACTGATTGAATTATAATTTAATTAATAGATCTGATTCTTTAGAATGCTTTTAGTGTGATATATGTTACTGTATTTTCCTGTATATAATTCGCAACAGTGTATTATCCGCACATGCTTTTTTTTTTTTTTTTCGAGTAACAGGGGGAAAAAAACGTCGCGTAGTCTGCAGCACATATAATCCGCACCAATTTTTTCCGGGGAATAATCTAAATTATGTACTACTGATAATATGGATGTCACATAAATTAAAAAATGCACAGTATGATTAAAAATTTAATTAATTGTATAGAATAAAAAAGCATTTATTATGAAAAATATCATTCTAGATCCACCTCATCGCATAGTGGCATAAACTTGAGATGAAAGCATGAGAGTGATCAAGAGCGATAATTTCAAGAAGATTCTTGTAAAATTTATCAATATTTAGTTTCTAAAAATTTTTAAAATGATGTTAGTGATATTTAAAATATATATATTTGCTTCGTTAATATTTAAAGGAAAAAAATTGGATTATTTACAAATTGCATATTTCACATATTTTTCTTTTATACCGCACATGCTTTGTTTTTCATTTCACATTAACACGTTTGTCACCATTTTTTTTTATTTGCTTTCGTTATAGCTTTTAATTTAAAATCTGCTATGTAACTTTTGCTTCCATATGACAATATACGAATTTGAATATTTTCAAAACAAAACAGCTCACGTCAAAGCAAATTGCAAAATGTCATTAGCAAATTTATAACTGTAACATCTTTACAAGGAGCCAAATTCGTTTTTCGAACGTAATTAGGCAAAACCGATTATAGCTTAAATAACTCAGTGGTCTTGGTAACACCTGTTATTTATTTTATGAAACATAAACAGAGTTTCTTTCAAAACTTTCGTGTTAGCTTTTCTGATTAACAATGTTTTTTATCAGATTATCCGGGGTAGTGTATAATGCACACAACGAAATTCATAACTTTTTTAATGCATAATCCGCAAATTATATACAGGAAAATACAGTATATAATATTATTTGATATAGTGTGTAATGAAACTTAAAAATTTAAACAAGAATTTTTTTCCTTAAATTAATAACTTTTTAGGAATTGGGAAAAATTAGTTGTTATAATAATTAATTCTCATTGGTAAAATACTTTTCATATACTTTTATTAATGCAGATTTCCCTTTTATAATGAATATATAAAAGTTAATATTTAATATATTGCTTAATATAAACTATGATATAGAATTGTAAAATTTTGAAAAATATTTCTTATCCAAAAAAACCAGAAACAAAGATAATTTAAAGCATAGTTTTAATGAATAAGTTGACCCACATTTATCTTAATAGAATATTTGGCAATTTGCTGCAAATCTAAAAAATATTACTTGCATTGCACTTTGTTTTATAACTTTCATACAATTTTTAATTCAAGCTTTATCAATAACTTTCATTTTAGTACATATTATAGTTCGTACAAAAATGTTGTTTTAATTGTCTATATTAATTTTGAATTTATTAGTATTTTGTTCTATGTTCTATTTGAAATCTTATAAAAAATTTAATGAATATTCTTTTCAATTGTGTATATACCATGAACATAAAAGAAAACGAAAGCTTACAACAGCAAAACCGTTTTTACTCTTTCAACGAAAATAGTGCCAATAGAAAATGAGACTAGAGCAGTGAAGTAAGTAGGCAGAACTATTGAAGTAGGAGAAGGAGTGAGGGTACATGTTATAAAATAATGCTTAGAAAAATGTAATAGTCTTTGATAATTTTGATAAAGCAAGTTATCATTCCTTTATTTTGTGTCCATATTCATTTTCCTTCTTAAAATGGTTCATGTGTAATTTTTATTTCTTCTGCAGAAAACGTTCACGATCTTCTTCATCTTCAAGCAGTAGTAGTGATGCCATGGATGGTTATAGCTCTCATCGTAGGCGGTTGAAAAAAATGAGTGAAGTTGATAGATTAGCAGAAATGGAAAGAATGAGGTACAAATTTTATATTCTATTCAAACTATCTTATTTAATCTTATTGAAAATGAGTAATTTTACCAATCAAATGTTATAGAAAAATATTTATGTATACTTTATTTATCAAATAAAGGTAAATAATTTGAAAATTTTTATAATGGTGTTCTAAATCTTATCAATTTTATAAAAATCATGTATTTGATTAGCATGATGAAAATTATGTAATTTAGTAACATAAAACTTTGATATTTGGAATTTTTGTTTAATCAATATTTTCTTTATTTTTAAAACAAGTTAACTTAAAGTAGGAGCTGTAATAATTCATTAAGGAATTAAGTTAGTTATCCTTTAAATATAAACTCTACCCATTTATAATGTTTGTAAAAGCATTTTTAGTACTAAAAAGTTAAGTAAATTTTAAATTACATTGACTTTTTATGTAAACAATATTATATCTTTTACTATCAATTTAAATTAGTTTCAATCAAAGAATCTTCTTAAATATAAATATGAATCAGTTTTTTTCTATGTTGGGTATTTTTTTTTTTTAATTATACACTTTTCTATATAAAATGCTTAAAAAAAATTACAAAATTACTTGTATCACTTGAATCATGTATTTACATTATGCATTTGATGTCATGTTGTTAAATCCTTTTTTTTTTTATTTCCACATTTATTTTTTTTAAAGTCATCTAAACTTACTTTAATTTGAAAAATGTTGGAAATACTTTTTATGAAAAATTTAACATTTTTAATATTGTAAAAAAAGCTGTGAACTTTATTGCTTGGCAATATTTTCAAACAACCTTACATAATATAGAAAAATAAACTTGTGTTTAAATTGAGATATAACGCCTAGAAATGAAACAAAAAAATGAAATTATGATAGGAGTATATTAAATTGAAAGGTTCTCTATAAAGGAAAAAAAATTATCTTAAAATTAAAATCCATTCATGTTTGTATTTTTTTCCAATGAAAATCTATAATTTTTATTTATATACTTTTTTTTTTTTCTTCTTCTGAAAATAACTTTCTTATTTTCTCAAATAATTCAAATTTACGATAAATTTTAAATAAAGCATTTTTTTTATACTTGTAGTTTTATTTTATGATATCGTATTAGATAATTTTATTTTTGAATTTTTATACAATTTATACTAATTTTTTATTTGAATTCTTATACAATTATAATATGCTTAAATGTTTTAAAAAAATAACAATTCCCCCAACCTTTTTTTACAGTTTTTGATTATATTCACTATATATGAGTTCATTGTAATAAGCAAAGGGTTATGGCTCTCCTCCCCCACTTTTCAAAAACTATTAATATTAGTAAGCAAAATTATAATTTTTATAGAAGTATGTCTTTGCATGTTAAATTTTTTTATTAAAATTTATGAAATGTTGGCATCTTTATTAAACTTTAAATTTATTCAGTCATTTGAATTTTCTTATTTATCAATTTATATACATAAATTGATTTTTTATTTCTGCAGATAATTTTCTTTTTGTTAATGCATTATTTTCTTAATTTGTGGTTTCTAAATTTTAGAGGTTTTTCTTTATATTTATTCATATGAAAAAAATATATGCATTTTTTAAACATTGTATTTATGTTTCAAGTTTTATATAGGATTTACTTATTTTTATATTCAAAATTATATATATTTTGCCCATGAAGGTAGGAAAGCTCTAACTTTATAAAGGTAGATTAGATTTGATGAAATAAACAGTCTAAAAAAATAAGCTTAAATGTTCTGGAGATTGTAATTCTATTTCTAAGAAATCAAATTAATTTATCATTTAATCTCAGAAGTATAAAAAAAACTATGATATAAAATTATCTTTGTCATTATTTATGGAAATAAATAGAACATACTTATTTATTGCATGCATACATGCTTGTGTAAATAAGTAAAGAATTACAAAGCAATAAAATAGTCTTCAAAGGAATATTAACTGCAGTTCTGATAAAATTTAACAAATGTTTTGGATAACTTTCTTAAGTTTAAAGTATTATATTTGTATATTCATTTATAGTCCATTTATTTGTGTTTGAATGAAAAAGACTGATGTAATAAAAGATAATAAAACTAAAATATAATTTCCAAAGTAATTAAAAATATCAGTGATTATTTATATTCACTAATTTACATATCGAAATATTTCAAAATATTTTACTGATATAATTGAATTTTTAAATTATGTATCATTTGATTTTATTTCAAGTAAAAATCTAAACAGTCTTGTCATAAAACATACTTTATTAGTTCTTTTGTGTTCTATGTCTTGCATTTATTTTATATATATATTATGTTTTCTCACTCACATACTTTAATAAGTTTATTACAAGATTGCATGCTTGCGTTTTGAGTTTTTAAAATATGGTATTCCGAAAGTGAAATTTCTTAACTTTTAGCTCTTTCATGATTACATCATTTTAAATACTTTATACGTATTTAAAAGGATTAAATGAATACATTTTGTTTTTCTATTGATTCAGTTATTGGCATTCTGTAAAAATATCAGATATTCAGATAATTAACCTTGGATAGGATAAAAGTTTTCATATTTCTAAAATTCTTTAAAAAATCACAAGTAGAAGACACTCTTGTCTATTTACCTTTCCAGATTTTGATGTTGAAATACACCAAACTGTTTTTTAAGTTTTATTTATTTTTGAATTAAAATTAGAGGTTTATATGTTAAGTAGTTGTTTAATCATCTTATTCTCATAAGTTACTATTTTGCAAGCTTCTGTTTCTTTTACATTTTTTAAACCCTTATTAAATATAAAATCATTAAATGAATAAATCCTAGTTGAGCAATCCCAGTATATCAATCTTATAACTCATAAAGAAGCAAATTTTCTTAACAATTTTATGCTAGAAATGTTAATTATTTAGACCTTTCATCCAAATATATAGATAAGCACAAAATTATTTATAAATATTTTAAATTATCTGCAAATCAAACCTTGATATCAGTTTAATCATCAAAATTTCAGTGATTGTACTATTGAATATTAAACAATTTTGGATCAATTGTGGAGGCCTGTGTGAAGCCAATTTTTCAATATTAGCTAGTGTTGTTGCCCCAGCATGCTTTTTTTGTACCAAAGCCTGAGTTTAATGGAACCATTAACTTGGCTAATCAAGTATGTTAATGTATAAAGACTATTTTTCGAAAAAAAAAATAGAATATTAAAAGTTAAAATCTTATGCCGAATATGACAATATTCTTCAATTAATGCAAGAAAAATCTTATATTGTCAGATAGAAAATTTTTCAATAAATTATTGCAAACATGGCTTCCATAACTATAATAAAAAATTTTCTTTGGTTTTACTTTATATGTAAACAGCCTTACAAATTTCCTCCATCTAGTGTTAAAATTATAATAATTCTGTTAATGCATATAATGATATAGTTATTATTTCACTTTTTTCCCCCCTTTTATTGGAAAAAAAAGGTCATGCAGATTATATACAGGAAAATACGGTACATAAAAAAGAAATATTGTATTACAACAATTTAATATACATGCTCTATCCAGTTCTTATAATTCATCATTTCCATTCTTTACACACTTAAGAGCAAAAATATATTCAAAAAGGGATTTGCTAAAATGGAAAAATTAAATAGGACTGTATTTTCTATCAAAAGTCTGCTGCCATCAAACAAAAAGTTGAGACAAAACATTTATAGACATTTGAATTACATTTCTTAAAAAGATTCATGTTCTGTGTTTCCAAAAATTAGAGTGATATTTTTTATATGTTATTAAAGGTTATCATATTCAAAGTTAACATCCACTTGTATATGATAGAGCTATTCCTAACTCTGTTGTCAAGCTGACAGTTGCATAATTATTTCTTTGGTTTCAATACAACATGTAATGAATGTGATTACCACCTCTAAAAGTGAAAATTTATTATGATTTGGAAGCCATCTTATACTGTAAATTCTGAGCATAGATCATAGAATAACAATACACACAATTAATTTAATCTCTTGTCCTGGCTTTTAGTTCAGATGTGAGAATTTTATTCTTTCTTCAAACCTAGATGTTTTTGGTTGTTCTCAATCTATTTTAAACTGTATTTCATAATTTTGGCCATTAAGTTCAAACAGTGATTGTAAGTTGACAATCTATAAACAGTTTGTTATTATTATAGTTTAAAATAATCAATACAGGGGTGTAGATAATTGATTCAATGTAACCTGAATTTATTAAATTTTATCCAATTGGGGGGAAGGAATTAGAATCCTGTAAATGTGTCTGATATACTTGCTTCATTTTATTGGCATTCCAACATTTGATATACTCAAGGGAAAGGAAACAACTGATTCTCTGGCAAAGAAAACAACTAAAATTGTACAAATAGCAGATAAATCAATTCATTTTTAGGTTGCCAAATGGTTAATTAAATATCTTTTGAAGAAAATTTTTGGTAAAACATAAGAGGCAAACATAAACAGGAAATGATTCAATGAAATCACAAATATTCCATTTTAGCCAATGGACAGATCTGTTGCTATTTTTTTGCTTCTCTACTGACCACGATTGTCTCTCTGAACATTTTTATCATATGATAAAAGTACTTTAAAATCCTCTTTGCTGTCTGTGCATCATAGGAGAGGAAATGGACGTTAACTATTTGAGTCATTGCCCTGCACTAAACTCGAAATACTTGTAGGAGAGATACTAAAAAGCTGAGCATAAGATGAACGATTTATAGACTTACTTGGTTTCAGTTTTGTTATCTTTGTTCTAGTTTTAATATTTATTGTTCTGTCTACGATTGTCTTCTAATCTGCCATTAGAAGTAAAAGACATTAGATACTTGAATAAAAATTTTGTCAGTATGTTCATTACTCTTCCAGTTTGAGGATGTAATTGGAGTTTTGGTGCTAGAGTTCAAATGACAAATTTTGATACTGTCATTCAGTATTAGAGATAGTAGTTGGCGTATATGTGGAAAGTTATTTTTCTCTCGCAAATAAAAGATAGCTGTTGGTTAAAGGTTTCAATATGCTCGTTTATAAGAAATGTATATTTGCTTTTCTCGATAGAGATGTAATATTTCACTGCTCTAGATTATTTTGATAAAGATCAATTTGGGTTTTCATTGATGGAAAAAAAATTCATTTGGTAATGATACTTAGCTAGTTTTAATTGCTTTATTTTTCTTAACTGTGTCTTAATTTGCTTAAATTCACACATTTTATTTATTTTGCTTTTTGTTGCATTTTCCTAAAATCCATTGTATCTTCAAAAAAAAAGGATAGATACATAAATAACATAAAAAGTAATATATGTTATTACTCATGCATTAGCTAGCTTAGTGTTAACAAAGATTATTTCTTCAAATTTACTTGCATTGAATTTCCATAACTTTGATAAATTGTTATTTTTAATACAATCTATCTGTATGCTAGAATATTATTTGTTTTTCTATCAAGGTTTTAAAAAGTTTTCAAAAAGATTGTATGCCCACCATTTGAAATTGTATGAAATATAATTTTATGTTATTTCTCTTGTTATCTTTAAAATTACATAAATAATGAATTGATATTTTCAATGCTTTACATTTTAACTCTACACTCAAGATTTACTTGAACCATATTTGTTCTTGACTAAATTTTATCATGCTTGCTTTTTGATTTAAGTGTTCGTTCATTTTTCACGTGTGCTAATATTATTTGAACAAAAATGGTTTCTTGTCCTTGATAATTTTGAAACCATTACAAATTTCAGGATTTTGGTTAATTAAAAATTTAACATTATATATCTTTAAAACTTAGATAAACCAAATATAGATACTAGTGAAACATATTTATAGTCTTTGCAATGTGGTTTTAATTCATTGCTTACATTATTTACTTCCTAAATTGTGTAAATTTTATATTCTTTGCATTTTATTAAAATAGATTCTTGGAATGTGTCCTTGAATTTATTTAATACCCATAAAGAACTTGTTAGAATTGGAAAGACAGTTATATAATAAGATCATTTTTATGTCTTATCAGTCATGTATTATGGTTTAAAACCACATCCTACTTAAAATACTTAAGCTTGAAAATCAATATATTTAAATGTTATGTTAGACTATTACTGATATTGCCAGTCACATATTTCGCTAATTCTTTAAACTTCATATTTACTTCTTGGATATTATTTTTCTGCTTTTATTGCAGTTTTTATATTTCTCTTGTATTTTTAAAGAAACTTAAAATTCACATATCAGCTATTTTTATTTTAGTCTTATTCTTTCTTATTGTCTCTGTGTAAATTATATCATAGAATTGTAATCTTTACTTTGAATTTTTTTTTCCTATTTCTCATATTGAGTTATTTGGATTATTAAGTTCCAAAATAAAATATAAAGGTAATTTTAGTCTTAAATTATAAAAAAAACTAACTTGTGTGTAGAATAAAACACTTCCACTTTACTTCGAAAGCATTTTAAAAAAATTTATTAACTTGCTCTTTCAGGAGAAATTTTTCATTTAAATCTGTACTCTTGTATAAAACATGTGTCTTCTTTTTTTCAGATATTTCATGATTTCATTTGTTAACTCACTTTACTTTTTTAGTTCTGAGCTAAATAAAAGTTTAAAGACCCATTTTGTGCAATCAAAGAACTATTGTAAGTAGGTTACATTAAACTATTTACTGTTTTGTAGAGGTTTATTACTTACTTGTATTTTGTTTTTATTAACTATGTGCATATTATTAGCTTTGTGGGAACCTTATTGTACTCCTGAATTTTGTACAGATTTTTGTTTGTGACTTTTATTTTGATTGACATACCTTTTGTTTTTAGAAGGCAAAAAGAACTAGAATCTAGACTTGTTGAAGAAGAAACTTCAAAACGAATAGAGGAGATAGTAGCTAAAAGAGTTGAGGAAGAGCTTGAAAAAAGGAAAGATGACATTGAAAAGGAAGTCTTGCGACGAGTAGAAGAAGCTAAGAAAATAATGGAAAAGCAAATGTTAGAAGAAATGGAACGACGTCAAAAATTGGAGCTTGAAGCTCAAAAAGCTAAGGAGGTAATAGGAAATACTGTTCTGCAAAGTACTGATATTTGTTTTCTCTTTAACTTACAGGCAATAAGACAGGTTTTTGGAATTGAATTAAATATCAATTTATGTAAAATAAAACTGATTTATTAAAAATTTTACAAAATGTTTTGAAAAAATTCCATCAAATAGATATCACATTTGAAGATTTTGATTTGTCAAAATATCTGAGTATTATTGACAAAAATTACCATCAGCAGCTTTAAAACTGCTATTTAGTACTCTTTGAAATTGAAAATAATTTGCCCTTAACTTTTACAAAATATATTTATCTGCTACTTAGTTACCTTATAGAAGTATCAGTGCTATAAAATTTTATAATAAAGTAAAAATTAAATGTTTTATCTTCCCATGTTTAGTTTATCACCATGGTTATAATTTTGTTGAATTCAAAATTTAGGAAGTCTTTTTCAAAGAAAGTTTTATATTGAATATTAGCAAAATTCATGTCTATATTTAAATATTTACTAATTTGATTATTCATTTAAAAATAATGCATAACATCTGAAATTAATATTTTTAAATTAAAATATCTGAAATTAAAATTTTATATTCAAAAATAAAACTATCATTAATTTAAAAAAAAAAAAAGTAGCCTTTTTTTTAAATTAAGTATGTTTTATAAAGCTAAATGTATCTATCTTCAGCTAATCTGAGAAACTTTTATTCAGATTATTACTGTAAAGCATGTGAGTAATATAGTAACTATATTGAGAATCTTTATTTACAGTTTAAGCAATATTTTTCTTCTATATTTTTCATTTAAAATTTTCATTAAATTTACTGAGTGAGAAATTGCTTTTCAAGTTTAACTGGTTTTAAAATTGAAGTCTGGCTAGAATTATCAAAGAAAAGGAAAGCTAATCTGCAGAAATATTTTTTTTTCAATTTGTTTTAATTAATGTTTGTTTGATTGTAAGAAGTAAAAATATATTTTCATATGAGGTATATTGAATAAGAAATTGTGGCAAATATTAAATGCCCATTTCTAAAAAGCAAAATCACATGTTAAAAAGAGATCTTCATACAGAAAAGTTATCATTTGACTTTTTAAAAGTTAATTGGATTTAGAAAAGGGACTTAAAGAAATTATGTTATGATGAACCATGTTTTCAAACACTTTATTGACTATAATAATCTGCTTTAAGTTAGTAGATTATCATAATAATTTATTCAGTTGTAAAACATTTGATATGTCTTACTTAAAACAGTTTGTCAATAAACGTCCCCTTAATTTTTATTACAATTATATCTTAAAAAAACTTTAATTGATGTATAAGGATTGAAAATGTATTATTTTTACTTACAAGCCAATTTAGGGTTTCTAATATTTTTGTTATTGTACTAAACATTTTTGTTTCATTTAATTTTTTAAATTCTGCATAGCCATTTTAAAACTTATAATTTCTAATTAAAAGAAAACATTGTGATGCTTTTCGTACTTCACACAAATTAATAAATATTAACTTTTTAAATATTTTATAAATATATTAAATTTATTTCATATAGAAAAGCAAATATCCATTTTAAATTCAAAGAGTGGTCAATTTAAGATGTTGTTCTCATAGTTATATTTTAAGTACACAAAAATAAAAGTTTATTAATATGTGCTTTACTGTGAAACTTAACATTAAAAAAATCATCAAATTTATCGGTAATTTGAAAACTATTTTCCAATTCTTATCTTTCCATATTAATGAATTCAATTTCATTTCTTTCTATATTTAAAATAAAAAACAATACATACAACTAAAGTAAACTTGTAACTTTTTTATGAAGTAATATAATAAAATTATCAATAATGAAATGCATAAAATATGAGGAATGTATATACTTTTGTTTATATTATGTATTTTCAATGTGTATTTTTAAGCTAAATTATTTCAAATCCAGGTTTGTCAAAATTTTAAATACAGGTCTTTCAGTTTTTTAATTTATAAATTATACTTATTTTATTTTGTAAAGCATAAATTAAAATTAATAACTTTATAAGTAAATATTTTGTTCGGAAATTTGGTAACATAAATTATTTTAAAAGTAGGCTAGTATTGATTTAATAATATTGTAAGTCATGTTTTTCAAAATAATATTTACTTTTTTCTATGTATATTGGAAGGTTTATTATAATTTAGTTTTAAAAGATATAACTTAGTTTTTGTGCATATATGGTAAGTAAATAGCAGACCCCATTCCCCAAAAGCATGACCAGATGTGCCTTGTTCCAGAGGCAAATTTTATTAACACAACTGGATTCAACTCTGATAGTATTCTTGACATATTGTGCTTCCTTTGTGAATACATCTGAGCAGAGCTCTTAACAAGCTGGAATATGAAATTTCCTGTGTCGAAGCTACACCTAGCATATTTGACTTATGCGCAAAAAAACAAAAACAAAACAGTTTTACTTCTATAATAAACTTGATCAGAGAACTAAATTAACTGTATTAAATACATTAAAGAGATTCAAGATAGGAAGACATTACATTAATGATGTGGAAGTAAAGAACATTAAAGTATGAGGATATTTTTAAAGAAACGGAAACGTTGGCGCTGTTGCTGGGGTAAGTTGCAGTATTTTTTAAACCAATTTTTTATTAAAATGTATTATTACATTCGTTATATATTTTATTTTTGCAAACCAGTAAAAAAGTAAACATTTTTATTTCAGATTTGTGAGTTTGAAACTATGTTTCAATAATTTTCGATATGTTTAATGTTGATAAAAATGAAATCAAATTATTAGAAGACTGTCATTATCAAATTAGTTTCAGCATAAATCCATTTTCTCACACTTTTTAGAATTAAGCTTTGGAAAATCGAGGGGTGCCCATACATGCATGATAAATCTATTCATGTTATCTATATTGTGTCATTAATGATTACTTCAAATATGTGTTTCTGATTTTCTTTCGAGCTTTTAGGTACACCTGCTGTGTTTCTGGATACTGAAATGAAGAACAGTTGCATCACAAGCAGTAAATTGTATACAAAATTGTATTACTTATATATAACAAAAGTTTTCCTCTTAAATAGTAAATGTGATTGTCTGTGGGTTTAAATAGTGTCTGGGCTCTTATATTTTAAACCTTATAAAATTAAGACTTCATATAAATATATTTTTTGTACAATTTCATAACTATGACTTCTAATGTATAGGATTGATTATACAGCGAATCAGAATTTTACTGCTATATTCACTTATGTGTTGTATTCTTGATACTGATAAATCTTAATATTACATGTTTGGTAACTAATGTCCATGTATTCTTGTATGCTTTTTTAATTTATAATTCACTTGCATAGAAATTGTCAAGTTAATATTTATGAAATACTCCATTTACATTTATCTGCCAGTTATTTCAGCTTAAAATCCTTATTTGTTGATTGAGTGAACAAAAAGTTTTAATTTTAGGATTCTTAGTTGTTAACATAAAATTAACCTTGTTAGATTTAACATTTTTCATCTTTGATACCCTAAGTAAAATTTATCTGTTTTTATTTGATTGTGGTATTTTTCCTGCTTATTGATTCTTTTAACATTTTCAGTTAAAAAATTCATTCTACAGGCATTACCTGGTTTTCATTGCATGCTGATTTAAAATATTTTCTAACAGTTTATTTCTCCTTCTATAGGAAGAAGAAAGGAAAAAACGTGAAGAATTGGAAAAAATCCTTGAAGAAAATAAAAGAAAAATTGATGAAGCTCAGAAAAAACTTGTAAGCATTTTTTTTTTCTCATAAAATATTATTATATTAATTATTTATGTAAAATATATCATTTATTGACATCAATGGGATTTACTGATTTTGTTGGTTCTTGCTTACTTTTACAATCTTTGATTATTTCATTCAAATGTTTAAAAAAAATTCTTATATGCAAATTCTTCAAATGACTAACTTCTTTTGAAATAATAATCTTGCAATTCTTTAAATGTGTATATTGAAAAATTTAAGATCGTATTTTTTCAATATTATATCTTTATTTTTTTATTATATTAATTCTAAAGAGGAAAATATATATATTTATTCAATAAATTCTAGTATTTATATGATTAAATGTAACTTATGAACAAATGCAAACATTACATTTATTAGTGCATATTTCCTTTGACTCACTCATTGTTTTACTTTATTTTTTGCTTTGAAGAATTTTATTCTCTTTTCTAACATTGAGGATTAACAATATGAATTTTAAGCTTCTTTTAAGAGTATAAAAAATATGTGGTTCAGAATATTCCTCAACTCAGTTCAACTTAGTGGTGTAACAGCCCATAAGGAGCCAAGGACTACAGTGCTCATATATATATATTTTTTTCCTGGCTACAGAGCTCTGTGGTGTAAAGCATATGACCTGGTCAAGTGGTCATTCTAACACAAAATCACCCGGGGTTAAGTTCCCAAATTCGCTTAGTACTCAGTTTTATTGATATTCTGAAATGATGTAAGCCTGAGTCAACCTTATCCTGCCCAAGGATTGAATCTCAAACTTGTACTTTGGGAGTGCAAAGCACTACCACTGCGCCACTGGGTTTTATAATATATATATATATATATATATATATATATATATATATATATATATA
>JAPDSC010062006.1:65141-94248 GCA_026290005.1 Latrodectus geometricus
ATATATATATATATATATATATATATATATATATATATATATATATATATATTATTTAGTATAAAAAAGCGCTTATCTACATTTTATGCTCTTATTCCCAAAGTTTAATCAATAATTTTTGAAGTAATGGAATGTGTTAGAACCTGTTCCAAATATTGTTTTTGTCTTCATTAGATGACAATTCTCTGTTTTTGTTGATATCTAGCCACATTTTTATAGTTTGTGGGTGCAACTTTCATTTTGTTATTTGTCCTTTGATAGAAACTGTTAAATAAATCTTGAATTGCTTTATTTTGTTATAACATGTTATTGTTTAATAATATTGTGATATTTTCTGAAACTCGTTATGTTCACTAGAAATTTCAACATATTTTGGTAGTTACAATTCAATGTAACAAAGATGAATTCGCTTAGATATTCATCTGATATCATTAAATTATCCAATTGTTTATTTAACTGTTGCTTATTATTCTGTGTCGTTTTACAATAATCCTTTTGAAATATTCATGGTAATTCTGAAAAGAATTTTTGAATTTCCACAACTTTTTTATTACATTATTAAACTTGATTCTTTTTACAAAAAGATTTATATTATGAATTGAGTAACTTATTGGTCGTATGTGAAAGTACTTGCTATTGTTTTGTGAACCTTCATTTTATTTTCATTATCTCCTTATATAGCAGAAACATGATTATCAGGTTTGATAATTATGTTTCAGATAATAAAAAGGAAGGTAATAATAGGAAAAAAGTATCTGCATATAAGTTTAAAAAGTAAAACATGATAGTGTTAATCATTTTGTGTTCTTTCACCTTTTCCTAATTCCAATATATATTATTTTGCATATACCGTTTCTATAAAAAAAAAATTATGGAATGATTTTTTAAAGAAAAATAAATTGTTTGCTTATCAACCAAAAATTGGACTTATTATTATTGATCTAAAAATATCAATTTAGTTATGTTGGAAAATTAATTTCATTATATGTAATTAAATACATTTACTTTATTTTAGATGTTAATTTTCCATTTTCTATACATAAGCTGTGTGATTTCATTTAGAAAGTTTGTTTGATAAATGCTACAATTATTGGAAAGTGGTTTATTTAAAAACAGCAAATCTAATTATTTATCAACTGTCTGAATTGTGGACCAATATTTTCATTTTTTTTAAATCTTAGAATTTTTGTTTATTTTTGGAAGTGTTTGAAAACAAGTGAAAAATTTTTCTAACATGATAAAAAAAAAAAAATCATCCCTGAAAAACATATATTAGTAAGATAAAATTTCCAAATTTAATTAGGATTATTCAAGCATTTTAATGCTTCATCATATTAGGCATTTTAATCAAACTAAAAATGTAAGAAATGGGCTTATTTATTATTCTTCCTGTCCAGAGAGCAACCATAATTATTTGTATTAAATAACTTGATAAAGACTGTGCTGTCTTGTAATAATATTATAAATTATAAAATTATTCAAAATATAGTTTTATAACTTATATTTTGAAATTTTTTATATTGCTTATAGATAAGAGAAATAAAAAATGGTGACACAAAATTATATTTTCAGATATCAAAATAATCTTATTTTATATTGATATTTTACAAGTTAAAAGTTCGTAAACATTTAATTTGCATTGTAGAGGTGGCTTGTAGACATTAATATTGCAATATCTTGCTTAAATGTCTGTATTATGAATTATATTCATTAAATACCCCTTTTGTAAAATATTCTATTAAAATATTGCAATACTTATTTGAATGACAATTTTTAATAATGACTTTTAACTTTGTGATTTTAAGCAAATTTTGTTTTCCCTCTTATTATATCCAGACTTTTAAGTTACATTACATATAAGGTGTACAAAATTAATATATTAAGTCTTCCATACATTAATTATTCCATATAGAATTAACCACATATTCCTCTCTTTCAGTATATTATAAAATCATAAAATTAACAGTAATTTTTTGTTTTTAATTTAATTCTCTGAAATTTATTAAAATATTTAATTTTTTGCACCCTCATTTTTAAAATGAATTTTATGAATGTTTTCAATTTTATTATAACTTATAAAAAAATTAAAATATTTTAAAATTTTTATAGTTAAATCAAAAGTTACAATATCAGTAATACTTTTAATGTTTCTTTTTTATCAAAAAGAATCTAATGTTCCACTACCACTTTCTCTGTTAAATAAAGTAATTTTTAAGTCAGAAAATTTTGAATCAAGTTTTCTTCACAATTAGTTTTGTTTTTATAAATTGAAATTAAATTATCAATAGTTATTTTTCATCTAAATTTACAATAATTAAAATCCCATCATATGCAATTGGAAAAGTAGAAAATCTGTTATTGTTTCAAATTTGGTCATTGTACTCTTCTTTTAAGGGATTTCTTGAAATATTTCCAATGTCTGTCAGCCCTTTATCATCATATTTGCTTCAACAGTACCACCATCACTTGCAACTACAACTTTTAGATGATCAGAGATTTAATTAAATTATAAATTGTCGTTTAGATGATTATAATCCATTACTTACAGAAAATGTATGTTCTTCAAAGTAAAAAGTGAAAATTAAAAAAAGCATCTCTAATCAGATCTTTAAATGAAGAAAGCTATTTATTTATTTTTTCAATTTTAAGGAAGGGAAAATCCAAATAAATGGTGTATTTCTTAAATGTTCATAATATGTTGCAATCATTTTCATAAAGTTTGAATTCTTTCTTTTTTTAAAAAAATTTTTTTTCCATAAAGTTTGATCATTTTCATTTAATTTTTGATTAAGGCCACACTTTGTACCTTCTTGAACTTTCCAAAGCTGTTAATATTAGATGATCAGGCTAAATGTATTCAATTTTTCAATAAATAGTATGTAATTTTTCCCCTTACTTCCTCTTATCCATAGATCTAATAAATTTTTTGCTTTTGAAAAATGTATTAAAATATTGTTATTTGGCATATAAATGAAATTTAACACTGATGTTATGTTATATGATAATTTATAGATACTGTAATCTAAACATTTTGGTTCTAAAATTTTTATGCTGAATAAATTTGACATTTTATTTATTTTGTCATTTCTTATGTTTAAAAATGAATGTATATTTTTCAATTTTGATGACTACTGAAACTATATTACTTTCTTTAATCTCTATCAATTGAAGTAATTAAATTCCTGTTGTATTACAATTTAACATTTTTGCTTATATTAATGTATATCTTTCCAAAACATAGGATGAAGAAAGGCTTGCTATTATTGAAGAACAGCGTAGAATTGATGAAGAAAGGCGTAGATTAATGAAAGAAAAAGAAAAGAAGATTAAAGAAGAACAGCAAGTTATTTTAAATAAAGGGAAAGTCAGACCAAAGCTTTCATTCTCATTAAAGCCAATAGGTTAAAAAAAAGAAGCAGAAATTATAGGTAATTATAAGTGACTTTTATAACACTAGAGCTGAAAAAGTCAAAGAAATGTTATGGACACTATTCTTATAAGAACTATTGAACATTATTGATGTTGTACAGTCAAGCAATATTAATGATCAACAAAAGCTATCATTCCATGTCATTTGACATTTTTAAATATTAGTAAAAAGATTAAATCTTTTAATCTCATTTCTCTATAAATATTTTATATTTGTTAAAATTAAAGTTTTTTCATTATATATTAATTTAACTGTTTTCTAAAGAGGTATGATTTCTTAAAATTATTAAGTTAAGATACATGTGAAAAGTAATTGCTTTCATTTTTAATACAATTTTAAATTTCAAGTGCCCTGTATGAGAAAATTATGGTATAAATATTGTGTTTTTTAATTATAGTATCTAGTTTAATACTGACAAGTTATCATATTCAGCGTAAAATTCAACTTGAATAATATGTATATACCTTTTGTTAAAATTTTTCTTTATTCAATAATATTTTAGAATAGTTCAAGCTTTAAACCAAAAAAATGCATAATTTTTATGTATTTTTGATATGTTTGACCATTTTATATTGTATTGGGGTTTTAACCATATCAATAATTTAAAACTAAAATTTAAGCTAGAACTTAACTGAATAGGCCGATAAATTCTAGACATAAATTGAGAACAATTTTGCTCTGATAAGATTTAATAACTTAATAAGTTCCACTGAACTTACAATAACATGTATATTTATAAATATAGCTCATGATAATTTTAGCATCAATCAAGAAAAAAACTAACTTGTGTAGATAATTTATAAATTTACAATCTTTTTTAAATAACATGAAATTCTTGGCCTAATATTTTTAAGAAGTTTTCGATCAAAATGTAAGAAATTGTGCTATTAAACCTACACATTTTTTTTTTATCATCATTATTTGGTTTTTTTTCCAAATTGTTCACTTAATAATTAAATTTTGTTTTCATTCTCCTTTCACTCTCCAGATTTTAAATATTCTAATATAATACAATATTTTTAAATTAGGTTTTTTTTTTTTTTTTTTTTTAATCTGATAAAATGAATTGGAAATCGAAGGAATTATTAAAAACGCTTAAAAGGTGAGCCATTTTGTTCTCAATTTGTAGCATTTATCACAATAAATTTCACATATTTAAAAATCTGGAAACTCGTTTTATGTACCTGTTTTACAACTAATGAAGTCTGAAAATGGTTTATTCATTTAAAATTTTCTAAAAGTGAAAATCCAGTATAACCATTTTAAATAGAATTAAATTAAATCTTTATTTTAATTAAATTTGTTTACATTTTCAAAAAATATTTAACAAAATTGTTTTTGATTATTTTTTAAATAAAAAAATCTTATAAAAATGAAGCTATAGTTAATAATAGGATTTTTAAGCAGCTCTAAGTAATTTCATATTCTTTTCCTCTGACAAAAGTAATAAATTAAAACATACATATAGAAACATTAATTAATTATTTACTGAATATATATCTGTTACAGTTAGAAAAATGTGTTTTATGTATTCGTTGATATATCACAATACATGTTTTGCCATATATAGTTTTGCTCACTCATCTTATTTGTTTTTATTTAATTCATCCATTAATGAAATTTTATTCATTATCCCATCATGCTATGAATGAAAATTTATTCATTAAAATCAAGTATGGCTTAAAATTGCCAAACCTCAACTTTAAAATTCTCACATTACTATCTTATATTTTAATGCATGATGGTTGAAGTGTTTTATTTAAAACCATAAGTTCCAGACCAATTAGCCCCCATGTGCAAAAAAAGCATCTGTTGAATAAACAAACAAGCCATACCGATACATGTTAAATTCCTCACAAAACAACACATTCATGTTTAATCTTTTTAATCTATCAGTTTCAGAAAAATATCGGGTGTCAGATTTACATATCTACAAGTAGAATACTTTATCAAGAAAATGTTACCTGCGCTGAAATTTTTAAAGAATTTCAACATAAACACATTAGCTATATTTAGGGAAGAAAATTAATTTTTCACCATTAAGAATCAATGAAGAATTGTTTCCCTTACTACTAAATTTTTAGTTTTATCAGTTATTCTTAGTAAACAATCATTAGTTGTTTTCATTAATCTTTTGATAAAAATAATTTTCCTAAAGAAATTTGTTTATATTATGGACACCAATGTCTGGTAAGAATTAATAGAATTCTCAGAATAATATTTGTTTCCTATTGGATGCAGCTGTATGATAGAATTTTTGAACAATTAAATATTTCTAACCATTGTTCTTCTCTTTTTATCATAATTTTAGATTAAATCAAAGTAATAATACTGTGCTTTTCAACTGCAAACTTGTTTAAAAAATATGTCTAAAATTTGTCAAAAATATTAACTAAGTAATGTAAAAGTTTTAAAGTTTAAAATTTATTAGTGTTAAAAAATAAAAATTTAAATAACATTCCTGTTATTTTTATAACACTCCTTTTTTTCATAAATTTATTTTATTTAGAATAAATATTTTAATAAATAGAACAGTATTTTATGCAAGAATGGCATCTTTTTTAAAGAGCTTGTTAATGGGAATGGTTACATGGCATTGAAATGTTATGAATAAAATACACTTCAAATTGTTGATCCTTCAAATAAACCCTCTCATCCAAAATATGACTGATTATGGAATAATATTAATCAAACTAAGATTTATGAAAGTAACAACTTCTCATAAAATTACTTCCTTAAAATAAATCTCTTTAGCATGTAAATATAAATTTGTAAAAAAATATTTAACATTTCCAAAAAGTTAAGATTGTAATATACTTAATTATTCTTTTATTATTTATTTGTTTTTATTTTACAAAACAATAAAAAGTTACTTAATTTGTGTTTTCATTGAGAATAGAAAATTTTATGGTTTATATATTTAACAAAAAAATTATTTGAATGTGAAGTCATAAGTATTTATAGTATCCTAACTTTATTTATAAGAGGCCGTATAAGAAATTGTTAATATTGAACTTATAATAAAATCTCTTTAATCAGATCTAATATATTGCATAAGTAGAACCTGTTATCCTAAATTTCTTAATTTTACAAAATAAAGTTAAAACTTTAACAATAAATGGCAAAGAAAAAACAGTTACTAGTCTTTTATACATACACTAAATCACAGTTTAAATGTAATATTTAATTACTGCTATGTTAAATATTAACCATGGATTTTAATCATTGATGCCATTGCAAGATTATAATCATAATTTCTTTGACAACACCAAGTCATTGGCAAATAGTTTTATTGTTGGATTTTTGTTTAAAAGAATCTTTAAAATGTTTGTGAAAATAACCTTTGTGTAAGTGTTATTTCTGACAAATTCTTATAAGTAAGATGTGTATCACTGTAATATTGGTCATACTTTCATTATTTTTTGTTTTTTAAAGTTTTCTATCTGTAAATATATATTAGAATTGTGTTAAAATAATTCATTTTGTTGTATTAGTCAATAAAAATAAAATTTTAGCAAGTGGTTTGTTGTATATTTTTTATTTTAAAAAACTCCATATGTTGATTAAATATTTCTCAAAAAAATTATACAATATTGAAATTAAGTCTATTAAAAGGTTTTATTTGTCTGATTTTAGATTTACAGAATGAAAATGCATTAAAATATGAGAAAATAACTTTTGTGTAATATATTAATAATAACAATAATAAATGTTGTGAATAATAAATATGATTTCTTTATTGGCGAAAATTATTTAGTGTCTTTTCAAAAGTTGGGTATTCAAATCCTTAAGTCCTCCACTACATCAAATGACTTTAGGAAAGTTTTTTACGTAAGCATATATTTTTAAAAATAGTAATTCTAACTGCAAAATATTTCAATTCCATATATTTTCAGGAATGAGCAAAATGGTTCATAAGAAATATATATATATATATATATATATATATATATATATATATATATAGCATAGGAGTAGTTTCTACATTTATTATGTTTTTTCATTTGAATTTCCCAAGCTGATAGCCAAAGGGTTTGGCAGTTTGAAAACTCACTCTTGCTTTCTGTTCAACAGTTTGTCAATTCATGAATCTCACCTTGGTTTTGGATGTTTGTAGTAGTTAAGAATCCATTTTAAACTGCAGGTTATGGTTTAATTAGTTCTAGAGTGCAAAAAAAATGACTATTTAGTGACAAATATCAAATTTCACTTAAGTTTTGAAGGTCTGAATTTGACAAATTTTCGAAGTTACTCAATTTTATTTTATTTTAGAAGCATTGCTACTTTTAATGTGTCAGCAGATGTTAATTCATTTAAAAATTTGATGCACTTATAATTTACTGTATTATATATATTATCACTAACTCATTCCTTTTATTTATAGGAACTTAATATTCCCATATATATGTAAAATGATAAATAGATTTTATGAAATTATTGAATTGGACTTCCATTTTTTGTGCTTTAGAATTTACTTTCAATTATAAATTAACTTAAACCTCATGAAAAAAAATATGATTGTATGTAGTTGCTATAAAAGTAAAATAGCAAAAAATTAAATAATTCAAGCCAACAATGTACTTTATTCTTAATCCTGTGTTTTCAATGAAAAAAGAATAATTATCTTCACTTTTAAAATAAATAAAAAAAAATAATAAGTTAGAACATTTGATGAGTTATACTTCCTATTTTCATATTTTTAGTGATAGAATTATTTACTTTCAAAAATCTATATTTTGTATCACTTAGATGAAGATTTTTAGAATGAAAAAGTTAAAACTAGATACTACAAATTTAAAGTATTTATATATTAGTCATTATTATGTTTAAAATAATGAACAATGCTAATTTATTACATTTAATAAGAATAAGATATATAGTATATTTGACCAAAAAAGAAAAATTTGTTTAAATATTGTTTAATCAGTTCTATAATTTATTTTTATCATTTTTAAAAGTTAGAGTAAAGCTATAAATGTTTACTAATTTAAATAATTTAGCTGCATGTTTCAAACTAATTTCTTTTATAAAATTTTATACATGTCACACAAAATAGAGAAAATAATACATTAAGTTTTGAGAAAATCCTACCGATTAGTTGAGGCAGGCAACAATCGCTTAATTCAGGAGAAAATTCTCTGCAGCTTTATAATTTTTTAACAAGAATCTACCAGATTGAATTTTTTTCTTTATGTTTCACCACAACAGAGATAACCATGGTTTAATAAAACCTTATTACATAAACTGAAAATGATTTTATAAAATGTAGAGAAAAAATAAATTATTACTTAATATTAATTATATGGATAACAAAAATATTTACTAATTTCACAGCCAAAATATATTAATGCATCAAATTTTAATGGAGACTTAATACATTAGTAATAATTAAATTTATTTGAATAAATTATATGTGAACTCTCGTTTTTTAATGAAAAAAGAATAAATTTAGAATTGAATTTTTAATTTTATTATCTAAATAATCCAAAACAATAATTAGGAAGGTAGACATTACATCAAAATCACAAAGTTTCAATTAAAACAGTTGAAAAATTATAAATAATTAAGTATATAGTTAGCTAAGCAGTAGTAAATAAATAGGATACAAGAATTAATAGTTTATACAAAACCAAAAATGCCTATATAAAATATATTAGCACACACACACATTTAACAGAAAATAATTCTCTCTACATATATGTTTATAAAACAAGGATATTAGATTTTTTTTAAAAAAAAAATCTAATTTTTACAACATAATGAAAAATTAATACAATGCTTCAAATATTTTCTTTAATTTCAAATTTGGAAGGATCCTTTGAACACCATAAATTTGATATAAAATATTAATTTTTTTTTTTCCAGTTTTATAGATTAAGACATTACACAAATGCTTAACAAAGTATTTATAGAAATTATTTTTTGTATAAAATCATCATTTAAAAGTAAAAATTACAATTATATTAAGAAAATGTATAATGAACTCATGAATTTTAAATAAAGTATACCCTTTGATATTATTGTATAATTTTAATATTTGTTTTTATTAGTATTTTATAGGAAAATTATATTTAGATAAGATAATATTAAATTTAAATTGCTATAATACTATATAAATATATTTTCATTACTGAATTCAAATTTAAAATTAATGCAAATAAAATAAATTCATTGATCTTTGTTTTTTTTATATTTATTTAGTAGTGTGAAATTGACCATTATCTACATTTTATATAAGATGGCTAATTTACTTTAAAATAAAATAATTTATACATTTCCATAAATAAAAAAACTTTGTAATTTTAGTACAGCTTGTAATTAAAAAATATTTTTCCAGAGTTGTATCTTATTTAGTACTAAAATATTTAATACACTCATTTCAAAATTTTCAATGAAAATAAAACTAATGCTTAACTTTTTTAGTTCAAAGTAGTCTTTAATTAAACTTTCACTGGAAGAGAAGTATCACAGTTATTTTCAATCTCAATATTTTTTCTTCATAAGTGAAACAATATCTCACATGTTGTATAAAAGAAAATTTTACAAGAGAAAAACAAATTATGATGTTTAACATACAAAATATAAATGAATAGTTTTCTCACCATTATATTTGAAAATTACATACTAACATTGTTAAATACATAGAGTAAGTTTTTGTATTATCAATTCACTTAATCTGCATTAGTCAACTGTAGTAATTATTTTTAACATAATGAAAAATATGTTCATTTACTCACTGAATACATTCCTTATTTATGCTTTACCCAAATGTTCTTGATAAATTAGTATGATTCACTTACATATTGTATGTATTAAAAAAATCATATACTAAGTTAATGAAATTTTTTGTTTAAGTATTTAAAATATGAACATTTTCATTATCTGAGTTATAAACAATCAAAGGAAATTTTAAGATGTATATTATTGATTTGGCCATATATTATCCATTTTGAAGTTCAAACTTATTTTATGCACTTTTTAATTTAATTAAAAAGTAAATTTCTTAAAGATAAAATAATTACTTGACAATTATTTTTAAATAGAATAGATAAACCAATGTATAATTGATTTATATAAATTTCAGCAATGAAAATCTCAAACTAATTCACACCACAACAACGGTTATCAACCCTTTTAAACTGAACCATCAAAATACTTTTCATTTTAAACATTAAACTTTTACTTCAATAATGAGTTAAAAGAACTTGATATATCATATAAACTAAATTATTTTTCGAGAAGATTTTTTAAAAACAGGATCAATAATATTGATGGAAAATAAAAATGACTTAAGTTGTTCTCTGCTTTTATATAAATAAAAAATTTTAATTCAATAAAAATGTTTTACAAGACTAAAAATAAGTTATGCAAAAATTAATAAAATAATGCACCTATACCGAAATCTTATATGAAAATGATCACAGTAATTTGTTCGCTAATTGCTATAAAAAAAAAAGAATTGCATAATAACCAAGTTAACCTAAAATCAAGTATCAGCATCATCGATTGTGTATAAAATATTGAAAATTAATCATGCATAAATGTCATAAATGATTTTCCTGAATTTGTTAGCATACATTTGTTCTTCCTTGAAGAATTAGCAATTTTTTTTATTATATATATTTTCACTAATTATTTTCATGAATGCAATGGTGATTATGGTATTTTGAAATGGCACATTTCTGTCACTAGTGTATTTATTGCAAAAAATATTACCCATAAATAAAACAGAAATAAAATATTTCTTGAATTATTAATTTTAAAATATACATACAAGAATAGTAATAGATTTACATTTGTAACTTATTTCTAAAATAATATAATGAATAGTTTGAAAGCTTAGCCGTATTTAACCAAACATTAATCAAAATTAAAAATATTTCAAAATAATATACATTTTATCATAATTAGGAATTTTTTAGTTCACTTCTATGATAAATGAGCATCATTTAAAACCTCTACAACAGCCTTCATTTTATTATTTCCTTTACTTTTATTCAAATTCTCTAGGTACAAAATATTACAAATTATAATTGTAGATTACTTCTAACATTTTTATAAGATGTTTGTTTTTACTCTCGTTAATAATATCAATATAATAAAACATGTACAGAAGTCTGATTATTCATTTAAACCAGAGGTTTCCAAAATGGTCTCAACAGACATCTAGTATCATTCAAGTGGTCTGTGGAAAATTAAAATTGATTTGGTGGTCCCTAAACAATGCACAGAGTCCACATAAGGTTTAATATAATAAAATTGTGATCCACGTTTATTATTGTGGAAATTCAAATAATAAATAAAATAGTAGTGATTTCTGATTAAAATATAAGGTATGTGCTTAAAACATAGTATATTACTCAAGTACTAAGCGTTATGTAATAAATTTTGTGAATGAACATTGACAAAACACATTTCTTCTAATTTGTCACTTAGTAACAAAAGTATGTATAACTTTTTTAATGTTTTTATTAAGTGCAATAAATTTAAGCTTTCATGTTCAATCAACAAAATTTCAAATTCCATCTCATAAATGTATATAATAAAAAAAAAACAAGATAAACCTTTTAAAAACAAAAATTAAAAAAACCACTGATATACACACCTGTGATTTAATAGTTGTGGATGGGGTGTCAATTTCTTTAGTTGCAACAAGAATGTCACTAACTTGTCTACAATATAAACATTATAAAAGAGCTATGCATCTAATCAACATTTTAGTCCTGTTGGGGTGATATACAAAGTGTACAAACAAATTTTCCCAGTCAGACAAAATGTTTTGTATTATTAGTTAGAAGTTTTGGTATAGTCGCATATTTTGTATAGTTACGCAAGAAACAAACTTCACATATATATATTTGAAAATAATATTTATCTATTTTTAAAAATTATCTATCTTATTTTCAATATAGTTATCCCTTAACATTAGGTAAAGGATTACCTAATGTTTAAAACTTGAGATCCACTCGTTTTTCATCTAGGTTATAACATTTGAGCAGTTAATAAAATAAAAAAAAAATGCCTTCAATGAGAGATTTGCTCACTTTTGTTTGGAAAATAATGGAGACTATAATCATTTACTACTTGATATAGAAATATATTGGTTATCTAAAAGTGTATTTTTAAATCGATTATATGCGCTCTTTGATTCAGAGTTGGAATTACTAGAAAGCAGAGATAGTAATTTGTAACACAATTTAATTAACTAAAAAAATGACAGCCTATATGACAGATTTATTCGCCAAATTTGATTTAATTAATTAAACTACAAGGTGACCAGTTACATTTTATCAAAAATAAAATCATAACATTGTTGCAAAACTTTTTTTGTACAAACAAAAATCTTGAAAAGAAAAGAAAATTCCCATCTTTCAAATTGTAAAACAGAAATGAAAATTTACTTGCTAATTGTCAACATCTAAAGCCTCTTCATGCAGACCTGAACTAATGATTTGAAGGCATTCTCTACTTGCCACTTCTTGACTGGGTGTTGAAACCTTTTGCTCCTTGACAAATTCAGATGAATTCATACTAATATAGGAGCAATTTATTAAAATAACCACAAATGAAAAACTTAAACTAACATTTGAACAAGGATGCTACAAATTTCAGTTACAAAAACAGACCCCAATTTTAAATCCAGTGTTATGGCTTATTGTGCAGAAGTGCTTGACTATTTACTATTTGATAGAACATAGATTCAGTGCTGTTATGAACTTCATCGCAAAAAAATGAAATTGATGAAAAATTATGGATTTGCAGATACAAATCAAAAATATTGCATCAGACATAAATAACATCTCATCAAGTTCATTCAAGACACTGATTTTTTTTTTTTTTTAATTTTATCTTAAATAAAAAATATACTACTAATAATACTTTGCATTTATGTATATATGTAGTTTTTTTATTTAGGAGTAGGTGGATAAATTGTGAGTATATAGATAAAAGAAAATTTGGGAACCACTGATTTAAATCAATATTTACATTTAAAACTAATTTTTTATAATATTTTAGCTGTAGAATAGTTTTACAAAAATTTAAGACATTAAAATATATACTTCAAACGTGTGGTGAAATTTTAGGCTAAAAAATTTGTTTTGAAAAAAACGTTTTAAAAAAGAATTACAATTCCTATATTTTTTTAAATAGAATTTTCTTTTTACATTAAAATGATATTGATGATACATGATGTATACATAAAAAAGAAAATCAAAAAATAATAATTTATCATGGATTAATGATAAAAATTCTACTCTTTCAATTAATTTTCCTTTAAATTTAAATCTTTGAAATAAACTAAAAATGCCTTAATATCAGCTAAATCGATTTTCCTTTTCTGAACATTTGTACCCAAGATATATAATTTTATGCAATTTAATTTTTGCATGCATATTTTAAACTAGAACAGATGATAAACTTCTATTTTTTTTAACGAAAAAAAAAACATTTTTAAAGATAATAAATATAACATATTTGAAATAAAATTTAAGGAATGGAATATTGATTTTTAAAACTTAATAACTGAAGCATAATATTTAGCTTAATTTGAATAAATTCAGATGTTCTTAATATGTATATTCCATTACAATCATTTTTCAATAATGATGCCCACTTAATAAGATTTTTCGGTTATGTCAACAAATTCTTCTTTCATAACTTTAAAAATTTGAAATTTTGTGTTAGATACACAGTTTATTCCAACAAGTCGAATATTACAGGAATGAAAAATGTATTATAATCTGAAAAGACAATTGCTTTCAAAAAAATTATAATTGAAAAATTATTTTTTTAAGATGTTAAAATTTTACAATTTATATATATAATCTCAAAGTTTTTCTTTCCCCCTCTAATTTTCTTTACTTATGCAGTATAGTGTTTGGTTATTATCGATTATAGCATTACTTTTACAAAGATTTCTGTTAACTTGAATAAAAGCTAAGAACTAATGAATGGCTGTATTAATGAGAGCCAACTATATAGAACAGAAAATAAATGCTACATTAAAAATAAACATTAAATGCAGTGTAAATGCTAACAATATTTGACAGTTTATTTTGTTATCTTTTAAATATAATTCTACACAATTTATAGTTAAAAATATTTTAAATGTGAATTGTAATATCTGTGTAATATATTCTGGAAAGTAAATTTACTTAAATAATTACTCAATTGTAGAGATTGTTTCAGAATAAAATATCTAACAATCCTAACTCAATTATTTTGATAAATATATAATTATTAAAAAAAAACATTTTTTAATTAATATCACCTAAAAAAATAAATGAAAAATCAAAAGTTAATTTTTAATGACCTTTAAATCAATAATTAAGAAATTTTTAAGGCTTTATTGAAGTTATCATAGCTGTTTTTTTCTGTTATAAAGCATTCATATACATATTTCTCCTACACACGACACAAATTATTTACAGCAAAGTTCATAAAAATTACAAAAAAAAAATATTTAATATTAAAATCATTGATTTCGTAAAAATGCACTCATTTAAAGTTTATAAATTGTTAAGGAATAAAAAAATAATTAAAAAGAAAAACCTAAAAACAAAGAAAGATTAAAATATTTAGTTTTAAAAATTTCATACAATTGCATTGCAAGCAAGAAAATTTTAATGTTAGCATTGTAAATTAGGAGAGGCAGTAAGTTAAGAAGTTGTTACTAAACTATTTTTTTACAATAAAAAATTAAAAAGTTAGTTTATTTGAGAATCTTCCTAGAAAAAATTTTGTTGAATGCCTGATCACTTTTTTAGGAATTTATTTTATTTATCTACTGTTTTAATTTATTTAAAATTTAGTTAATAATAAAATAAATTATTATAGATATGTAATAAATTATTATAAAAAGAAGAAATGAAAATTACAATATATTCAAGGATAAATTAACCATAAAAAATAAAAATTTGTGTGTTCTAGATACATACATTCATACAGAACATATTAAAGATTAAAGTATGATTAAATGTTGAAAATCATAAAAATTTTAGCACTTAATTTTCTCATTTCATATAATATTTATAAAAAAAATTTTTATTACCAATTAGTTTGATTTCTTTATTTTGTATTTTAGAAATATCAATTTATCAGGTAGGGAGGCCTATTTAAACATTATTCAGAAAGTATTTAATGTAGGAAAAATATATGTTTTATATTCATATACAAGATTCAACAAAAGGATATAATACATTGGAATTTTAAAATTTGAATTTCAAAAACAGAAAAGAAACAGTAATAATAATAACTAAACTGTCCAACAGTAAGTAAAAAAAAAAAAAAAAAAAAAAAAATCATTTTCTGCACTTTATCAATACAGTAAAATTTTGTAATATATTTTATACAACATTCAATGCCTAATCAAACAATTCATGGTTAGTACCTGAGAAAAGAATATATGTTTAATCATAATAAAAAGTATTATAATATTGCAATTGGTTAAAGACAAAGTATAAGACTAATTAATATTATATCTTAAATGATAAAGAATAACTTGATAATAAGTTTTTCGATTGTAAAATTTACAATTCTAAGTAAACATGTAATGCAAGAGAATACAATTTAATTTAGAACATTTTGTTTGCATTAATATCTAATAATTTTGAATGACACATTTAACTTGTGACTAAAATGAACAAATCAAGATCATTAAATTTAAGCAACTCTTTTAGTAAATTAGTAAAACTTTCAGCATTCTAAATTTAATAATTATTAATACAAATACCAGACATTTGGCTACTTAGCCATTAGCTTTGATCTATCTTCCCAACATTTAAGCACAATAAAAAAATTCGATAAAAATTCCCTTATTAAATTGTTCAGAATAAATGTACTTGAAAATCATTAAGACTAGCTTTATTCTCTATTAAAAAAGAAAAGAAAAGAAAAGATAAAGAAACGAGTATCAGAACCTTATCTTAAAAAGTTGTAAGAAAATGATTTGTAAAAAACTAGATAGCATCACATTTTTAAGATACACATAAAGACAAACACTTGTTTGAGTTGGACGTGGAAGTAATTTTTTTCCCAAATACATAACAATTAACAATAACATTATATATTACTAGGTAGCAAAAATATTTTCAAATCACACACACATATTTCCATAGGCTGTGATTGTAAAATTTAAAATCTACAATAACAAATAATAATAAATTAGATGTTTGTAAGAGTAGAATTTTGGAAAATTAGATTTGAAAAGTGATTTCCTTATTAAATATAAATATGTAAATTATAATTACTAAAATTGCAGTTATAAATTACAATTTTACATCACAGTTATCCTATAACAATTATATTGTGTGAGTACAAAAAACTCTTTATAAGAAATTTTCTTAATCTTTGGTCTTAGAACAGGAGATATGCTTTGGTTTGTAGAAATTTAGGTTCATAGAATTTCATGAAACTGGAACAATCATTGGATGTCTTTGTTGACAACTAATATCAACTAATGTATCATCTTCACCAGATAATAATATTTCAGATTCAGAACAAGATTCCTGTTCATATCTTTCATAATGAATTTTAACTTTACCATTTACAACACATTGTTTCCATCGTCCATGTTTCTGCATCAGAAAATTATCAACAACCCAAAACATAAAAACCTAGAAAAAAAAGCAATGTATATGATAGAAATTTTTTTTATTATATATAAGTAACAATTTAGAACAGATATATTTATCAATATCGTCTGAAAGTCATTAAGAAATGATATAGAAAATGTAACACACAATGTATAATTTATAGAAATGAAATTGCTTAAAAAAACAACTTTGAGTTGAAACTTTTAATTTCTAGCAATTTAAAGAAGTAGATTACCAAACTTGAGTCAGAAAATCCTTTAATTTTTGAATTGAAAATAAATTTCTTTAGTTTAGAAATTTCTTTAGCTGTAAAATTCAGGTGAATAATTTACTTCAATGGAAAAGCTTAGAGTATAATGTTGTAAAATTAATTTAGAAATCTATTTTTCTTTTGAAGCTAACATTATGGACCCAAGAAAAGAAGTAAAAAGTGATTTAAAATAGTATTCTAAAATAAAAGTCAAATTATTTCTGAAAATCTCCCAACAGATAAATAAATAATTTCAAAAATATGCAAGATAAAAAAATTTGTAGAGCTTTGCAGTTTCTAATATTTAGGGCAATCCTAATAGTTATTGAAAATTTTGAAGTTATCTATAATTTCTATTCAATTAAAAATACTATATTAAAGTGACAATCTAAAATTTTGTTTTAGATTGTCACACTATCTAAAATTTTGTTTTAAATAAAACAATAGTAAAAACCACTGTTGTTTTGTTTCAAATTGTTCTTGCAAAATGCTTGGCTACTGCACAAAATTTATGATGCAAAACCAATGGATCTTTGGAATTTTATTATCTTGTAGCTTGTCATTACCTCGAGACTTGAACAATCCTGATAGAATCAGGCAGGAAAGAAAAACCAAGTGGGAAACGTTATATCAATGCATGTCATTATAGCATGAATCATAAAATCATCGGGTAAACACTTTGAATTTAATGCCAAAGAAAAATTACGATTCAATGTGAAAAATGTAACTCATCATAACACACATGTAATTCAACATAATCAGAATATTTCACATGTTGAATTACATATGGAATATATTGATTATCACACTGAATAATAATCATGTTTAACGCTTAGTAGCAAATACAGTAATGGTTTTGAATAGTATTCCAAAAATGGAACACCATACTAATCATACATGGCCTGAAATAAAATTAAAAAAAATTCAGTGATTTGTTTTTTTACATTTTTCGACCTAACATATACAAGTTTCATACAAAAATTCAAAGCTTTTAACCTCCAGTATAAATGAGTTAACAAGGTTCAATTCATCACATCTAAAAATATATCGAAATCACCTGATACAGTAAAATTCAAACAATATAAGTTATTTTCATATTTTTCTTTTATTAATCAATCATTAGCTTTAGCAGGGTTATATATTTTCTATTCATATTATAGATCAATCAACTAAGAAATTTGAATTTCAGTGTTGCTTTAATGATTAGGAATTTTTCTTCATCTGCTTTTGTTCATTGTTTGCTACTAAACTAAATGTCTAATAAGAGTTTAATAAAATTTTATTTTTGTATTTAAGTTTAATAATTTAAGCATTAATGAATTCTTTAATCCATGATAGCATCTATTAGCTTTACATAATTTGTTTTTGATTTCAACTTTGATAAATCTAATATTGATAATAATATTAAAGTCTAATTATCAATTCAAATATCACATTACCAAAATCTAATTATTTGAAATGATAGTAGAAAGAAATATAAATTAGGAAAAGTATAAAGAAGCACCCTCAAAAGTATAAAGAGAGGTAGCTGCAACACTGAAAAATCATTTAATTATAATTCTGGCACCTCAAATAGCTTTTACAAAGACAATATTAAAAACCATAAATGCAATGGTATCACCTTGTTAGAACTCCTTTTCAATGTAGAATGCTTTTTATAGATCAGACATGATAATAACTCAGTAACTTACTCCCTTCAAGATTAGTACATAGATAGATTAACCAATTTTCTATTCAATATTATATATCAATCAACTAAGAAATTTGAATTTCAGCATTGCTTTAAACATCTTTTCACAATATATACTATCAAAAGCAGCCTTAAAATGAATAACAAGTTGAAAGGTATGAATATTTTGTTAATTTATTTGAAAACTTACCAAACAGAGTAGATTTGATGAATAGCAGATTTTCTAGCTTGAAATTCCGATTTATATATATATTATTCACAATAATTGTAAATGTATAGGTTATAAAATATGTGATATTTTAAATGCCACATTTGAGAGAGTAATGATTTTGGTAATTGTGACAATCCAATGCTTTAAGAAAGAGAAAGGGGGGAAACAAAGTGAGTCTTTTTATTTAATAGGCACCTGATCATTAAGTCATGATCATTTAAGTCATTATTTAAATTTATAATAGCTTGCCTGACTTTATATGCAAGATAGGTGCTAAAAGCTCCAGAATTCAACAAGCTCAAGTATCGAAATCATCACTCAGAAAGCTCAAGTATCGAAATCATCACTCAGAAAGCTCAAGAATATCATTCAATCAACTTTTTATTTATTTATTTATTATTATTTTTTTTTTCCTTTTCTTAGATCAACACTTATTTGTCAAACAGTCATTAGTGTTACTTCAAGACGAATGAGTAATAACCTCCTAGTTGGAAACTAGATAATATTTTTAATTTTTAGTGAATACCTACAGTTTCTCAAAAATATCCTACTAGTCTTTGCAATAAAGTCACCAATAATCAGTTTTCACATTTGAAGTGCATTTTTCAAAGCAATATTCAACTTTATTACAAAAATTCATCTTAAATAGCATAGTATTTATTTTCAGTAGATGCATATATGTATTGATAATACTAATACTTTGTTACAGATCTGTCCAAATATAGGTTTGAAATTTTATGATTCTGTCTTATACATTTCTAGTTATTATAAACTTAATTTCAAAGCAATGATGCTAGACAGATATATAAAACACTGCATCTTCTTTTATCCTTGATGAAATTCGGCATATATCTCAATGTTCAAAATTCTCAAATACATCAATAGAATGATTTTTAGTTCTTAAATAAAAAAAAGTGGATAAAGCTGATTTAATAGAGACTTTCTCCTCAGAAAACAGAGCAGATGGAAATTGATATGCACAATATAACTAAAAATCAATATTTTATAGAAGCTGACAAAGGAATCACAATCAGAATTTAATTGTTCTAATTTGATTATTGTTTATTTAAATAAATTTCATACAATTAACAGTTTATTTCTAAATTAATCAGCAGAATATACTTAGAAACAGTTTTTCAGCATTTATTTTCATTTTTTGGTTCAAGGATAAAAGAATATGTTGAAATTTCAATGTGGATTTTTCATAGTAAGTTTCTTCAACTAATTTTAATAATTTTTTATTTATTAGAAAAACTTACATTTATAATGAATGGAACAATGAGCACAACAATTGCCACTTCAACTTTAGGATCTTTTATTGGTGACATAATTATCTTGCGCACCTAATAAATAAAACATTAAAATTATATGATATTCATTGGAAAATTGATTACAAACAAGTGAGCAAAATATTAATAATAAAAAATGATGAATTATATTTCTTATAAGTAAAAATCAGTAGAATACAGCAGTTAAATGTAACATGCACTTGATAAAACTATATTATAACCATATAAAATATTACCTGATCCCAAAAATTCAACTGAATTAAAAGTGTTATGAGAATCTTTTCAATGAGCATTAGCACTATGTAAACACTGCATTGTGACAACCATGCATTAATGTAAGGGGGTTTACCTAAAATAACAAAAAAAAAATTATGTTTTATATATAATCTTCTTTGAATGGATTCTATGAATCATCAAATAACATTATTTAAATTATGCTTTAATATGACAAGTTAATTTTGATTGATCTTAATAATTTCTACGTAAAAAAAAATCAAAATTATGAATTAATAAGGGATGTATAAAATATACTATTTTTAGCATATAATGAGCAATAACTTTTATGCTGCATACCTTATAATAACACATAAATTACTTCCAAACCTTTCCATCAAAAAATAACTCAAATTATTATTTTTAAATATTCATAATATTGAATCACTAATAATCACATAAATGATATTTTAGTATCTACATAGATTAGTTATATTTCATAACTATTTTCAATATCCAGCTAAATTTCTAAGAAAATTCTTTATTACATCATTTTGTGTTTTAAATCAGTTACACTTACTAATAGTGAGGGTTGTATTTGTAAGACTGTAAAATTTCATTTATTTATTGTATATCAGAATTTTATACTTTTAATACAAAAACTTATTCATAAAATAAAGGTAAAAGACTATAAATAGTCTAGATGCAAAAATACATAACAAATATTTATCAACTAATTAAAATTAACTATTGCTACAAACTACTATACTATTAATAATTCATGATTGCAATAATTTGTTAAGTTTAAAAGTTTTCTAAATTAAAAAAAAGCACATTTAATTTTATGACTGTATACATTTAGTCAAAGAAATTGTAAGCTAAAATATGCAATAATATTGCAGTTAACAAAACAATGTTTATTTCATGAAATAATTAAATATTTGATAACTTAAGATTCTATTCTCTAAGAATTAAACATATGAACTACCAATTTTTATTAAAATACAAGCTATTGATGATTTTATATAATTAAATGTTCTGTTAGAGATGCAATGTTTTATGAAGTTAAGCTAATTCTTGTGTGTTATAACAAATATACAACTATTGCTACTATCAATATGTAAAGCAATAGTTATATAATTTATTACTATTGAAAGAAAAAAAAATAAATTATCATGGCTGATCTCATGATATTTTAATTCCCATTTACAAATTAAATTTTTGAAAAATCTTATTTTATGAATTTGCTTTTGTGCATTTTTTATTTGCATTCATTTTTTTATCAGCTCTTTCTTTAGTCATGTTTTTTATTTTATAGTACAGTTATACAAGAATTGTAAATCTTTTGAATTCTACATAGTTAATTGCAATATTAAGTATTAAATGATAACTAATTAATAAAAGGTAGTTTCAATTTTTAAATTCAAATTATTCAAAATCAAAATAAAAAGAAAATACTTTTATTTATCTCATTGTGATTAAAATAGACTTTGAGCTATTAACAGATATCAGCCCATGTATCATTCACAGATTCTGACTTATAGTCCCTGTATCTGAGCATAATCAATAGCTTCAAGTGAAAATATAAATATATCTATAAGATATTTTTGAAAGATGTGAGCATGACTTGGAATTGCCATATGAAATTGAAATCTACACCCAATGCACTTATCAATGTATGCTTGTAATGATGTAGCATTCTTTTAGTATAAACAATATTTAAGTCATTTTGAGCTGCGTTTTTTATTAAATAAACAACTTTAACTGAACATAAAAGTATTAGTCAGCCATGAACTTCTACAACGAAACCTAATGTCTGAAATTTCACTTCAGGATTCATATATAATTTCTCCATAAGAAATATTGGACAAACAGAAGAAATATTGAATATTGGACAAAAGGAAAAAGAACAGAAAAGAAAAATATTTTTAATTCTACATTTGCAATCAATTATTGTAAATATTTTTGCCATTAAAGAAATTTTAACCCTTTGACTGCATTTGATGTATCAGAACATCATGCATTAATTTGGCCAAAGTCACACATGATATTCTGATACCTCGTTGAAAATGAGACAGTATTTAACATGTTTATTCTTGATTATTTCAAAGTACTTTGTATCCACAATAATCTTCAAAATTATTAATAAAATTTGCTTTTTATTATTCCATTATAATTAGAATGCAAAAAATTATTCAAATAAATGTGTACCCAAAGGGTTAAGATGGTGACAATAAAATATGAATTAAAAAATTAAACTTGTAAATAAAATAATCAATTAAGTATACATCATTTTATCATACTAAAATTAAATTTTTATTTTTTTATTTTATTTATTTTTTAAGTTATCTAATGTGTGATTCCTCAAACATTAGCAATATTCAATACAGACATGAGAAAATGAAAACTTACACTATAAAAATTGTATGTCACTATATAGGTAAAAAATTTCAAAACAAATATTCTCATACCATATTCACCAAAGACTAAATGATCCCATCCTTTGATTCTTGACACATGTTGAGTGAGACGAATTCCAATAAAGATAATAAGTAAACCAACAGATGAATCCAGCAAAAAGCTTACAATATACCTGTTTATAATATCAAATTTAAATTAATGATATATCTGTAAATTTTAAGATAATCATTTTGAATAAAGTGTATTTTGAAGATGTAAAATTTTAGTTACATATTCATTTGTCAAAAAAATATCCAACATTTTTTTCCTCGTTAGCATTAGAAGTACAAAATACAACTTTTTCTCATTAGTATTGGAAGAAAATAATACTACCAATGCTAATGTAAAAAATATGAGATTCTGAAAGGAAAAATTCAGATATTCAATAAATAATTTAAACTAGGTAATAAAGGTTAACACTATATTACATGATTTATAAACACAAAAATTAAGAATTTTTCCGGAATAAAATAGTTTAAAAAATAAAAGTTTATACAAACATCTAATAAAAACAATAAAACAACTATGATATATGATAATTTTAATATTAAATATAAGTAAAATTATCATATACACAGTATTTTCTGTTATAATCTATTTCATGCAATTTAATTACCTTTCTAAAAGTTTTTCTAATAATTTTTCATGCAAAAAAAGTATCAAAATGTAACTTGAATCACTAATAGGCATTTGATCTTATTGATTATAGAAAACATTTAACAATACAATTCTAATATTTCAAATATTGATTTATTAATGTATTGGAATATACATCACATTTAAGAATAAATTTTTATTTTACTAGTAAGCACATATTGGTGTTTACAAATAAAGTCAACTTGTATTTATAATTAATTTTTTTATTTCATTTAATTTGATTTAAATGATACTTGTAAACACTAAAAAAGTAGCAAATTTGTGGAAGATAAAGTGCAATACAATGCTTAAAGTTCTAAAGGGATTTAAAATTAACAAATATTTTTTTTCTTTTTGATGTCAATTACTGAAATAGGAAATTAATAAGTTCCCTATTTCCTGAATTACCTTTCTAATTTCATCTGTATCTAACTATTAATTACATTTCCTTTCATATTGTTTCATTTCAATTGTTTGCATTTTCATAATAATCACAACTGGCATGCATATTTATGTTCACAATACTAATTGTTCAAAAACACATTCATTAATGAATATTATATCAAATCAATTGTTTTTTAGGGATTTTTTTTCTTCTTTTCATGCAATACTTCATATATATATTATATTATACAATTTCTTTTCTTTATTTGTTCCATATGTTATCTACATTCTCAAAAGTTATTTAATGAGAAGTCAAATAACCACTATATGAAATACTTAAATAATATTTTTTCATTAATTTCATTATCATTATTATTATTTTACATATATACATTATGTTTCAGTTCTATGTGAAACCTTTACTGCAGTTATTGCCAAAATTTTCCTATTAGTTAATTATTTTTCTTATCTTCATTGCTAGTGGAAGAGTAAACACACATTTCTATTTAACTTGTAAGGTTTCTTCTATCATGCAAATTTTTTGCACAATATTTGTAGTTATTTATTTACCCTTACCTGATTTGCATAATACCCTTTAATTATTACTGATAATTATGCTTTCCATTATTGCAGTTAGTAAATTATCAATTTCAATCTTGTTACATGATATGGTATTAGACTGAAAAAAATTGGTGCAATTTGAGCATGAAAGGAGCAGAAATATTAACATAAAAATATTTTGATCTCAATAAAGTTTTAGTTCATTTTAGTATACATACTTGAAGAAGAGGTCACAAATTTATCCTGGACAATAAACACTAGATATCAAAGTTACAGTAAAATAATTTTCAGAGGAAAAAAATCAGAAACTAAATTCCTTATCAAAATTAACAAATCTTTATCTTAAATGCAAAAATTAAATTATGATTAAATATTTTGTACCAAGTGCAAGGATCTCCTTGAAAAAATTCAGCTAGAAATATATTAGCAAAATGAATAACCAATGCACCCATTCCTTGCTTAGAAGTATCATAAAACCTATAAACAGAAATAAATATAAAAAATAAGATTCAGATTTTAAGGTATTTAAATGAAATTTAAAAAAAAAAAAAGTTTACCAGATAAGCCAAGGTCTCCTTTGTCTACGTGGTTCACAAAACCTTTTGACTAAAAACAAAAAACATTCATAATGAATATATATATACATAGAAGCAAATTAGTAAGTTTAGTTTAGAAATAGGGAAAGTTATATCAAATATATTTAAGGCAACAGAGAGAAGAGATAATTTACTGAACAATGATTTCATTACCATAAATATTTTTCAAATTGATTATTCATTCTAATAATTTTTTGCACCAGAGCATTTATATCAGCAGGACTTATAATTTAAACTGGATTCTGAATTATTACACACATCTATGCCTGCAAAAAAAAAGTATCAAACCTGCAATGTATTCTATGAAAACCAAAAGCTCAAACCATTTAGTGATGAGATTGACAAAAATATTTTGTAATGAATTTTAACATTTTCTTTTCTTTGCAAAAATGAAATAATAAACCACACATTTAACTTAAATATTTTTTATTATAAGACAAGAATAACACAGAATTTAAATTATTTGTAGCTTCATTTTTTTTATCATGCATAACCACCAATAAATAATTTAAATAATTTTAATTTAAAAAAAAGCTTTTTTTACATATTTTTAAAATTTAAATTTTTTATTTAGAGAGAAAACAAACCTATTTTTCTAAACAATATTTACTAAATTGAATACTATTTTTACTAGACTTAATAGAATTACTATAGAAACAATAAATTTAATAGAACTATTTTTTAAATTTACATAAATAATTTTGTAAAATATGAATACAGAACTACTATATGTTTTTAAAATCAAATTGATGATTTTTATTAACTATATTTTTCTTCAAAAGCTTTATATTATGAGATCAGTTATATAATTTTTAGAAAGGCTAATAGTACATGAATATTCTGGGTAAATTTTAGGCCATATACCAAAGACCGCTACAAAATTCATAAGAATTATCTAAATATACAGATCCAAACTAACCACCTAAATTTAGATTATAAAGTATATTAATATATAAACCAAATTACATCTTGAATGAAAAAGTACAATAAAACTATAATTATTTAGGCAACTACAACAAATATATCAAATATGAAAAAACCCAGAAAATCTAGGCATATGAATCATAAGCTTTATAAAGTTAAAACATTGGTATTTTTTGTGTTAAAAATACATTGTACTTATGTTTTACAACAAATATTTCACTAAGCATGAATACTGTTTTATAAAAATTAAGAGTATTTTATTTCAATGTTTAGAGGAAAAATGATGTTTAAGAAAACTAACAAAATGAACAAGAATTTTGAATTTTTGTTGCACTATTTTCAATAATCTTTTCTCTTCTCATATTTAATAAATCTTAATTTGAAAAATTACTCAATGACTAATTATTTCAGGTATTAAGAAATGTTTATAGATTTTACTTATGTTATTTTTATTTGCATTATATTGCACAAATAATTATTCCTTGTTGAAGATTCTTAAAATGTTTGCAATAAAGTTACTTATTTGAAGAAAAGTTTACATTTCCTTACTTTTTAAAAATAATTCTCATTTTGTTCTGTCAATGCTAAAAATTCAAATTTCCAAAGCTAAGAAGCTGCATAAGGTAGACCAGATTTTATAGCTTTCAAACTCATTACAAAGAAAAATATTTGACAGAAAATCAAAAACTCATCTAAATTTTTTTCTTTTTCTGCAACAGTGAAATTTGAAGTTTTGCTAATTTTTAATGGATTAGATAATAATTCATATTCGTTAAGTGAAATAAACAAACCTGAAGTTATTTAGAAATTAAATAGCTTCTAAGTGAGGTTGGAAAATTATCAATGTTGCATATGATTTCAACAACAAATTTTTTTGTAACTGAAATTCATTGACACTCAGAAAGCAGTCAAAAATTGTTTCAAATAACTAAACTTTTACTTTTTTTGAATGACTTCATGAGGATGGAATGATATTCTTATTAAATTCTTGAAAACTTAAAATTTCAAGAATGGTATAAGAATTCAACTTAGTTGAAATAGTTCAGAGCTTGGCTTAGTTGAAAGAGTTTAGCTTTTCAAATAAATCTAAAAAAAAAATGAATTTTAAGCTATAAAATTCTTATGTTATGGAGAAAGTTCAAGAGATTTTTTTTAATTCCATAAACAAAACCCTTGCTGCTTTTAGTTTCAAGAAATAACAATAAAAATATTTTTTTTTTTATTATTATTGTAGTACTCTTTAAATATATATATAGAAGATATTTATTTTACATTCTTTTCAACTATGACAAGTTAAAAGACAACTTGTCATAGCTATGCTTATTTATTGATATATATTGAATCATTTATCAGAAGAATCTAGAATTTGTCATGCACACACACAATTTAAAATGCTACATAACAGATTTCATAAATACAAACACAAACCAGGATTACTTTGTGATAGACTCTCATTAATTTACTACGTGCAGTTGATTTGTTTAGGATTTCAGGGAGGGAAGTTTTCACCTGTCTAAATCAAGAATTCCAATTCTTTAAAGTTTCTAAAATTCAAGAGCTTCATTTGCAAGTCTTTTTAAGCTAAATTGAATTATAAATCAGTCTTCCATTTCACTGTTTTGAATATAAACTCAATAAAAGGTATCTTTATAGTTTTTTTTATTTATTTTCAGTTTGTATAATACCATAATATACTAACTATTTGTTCCTTATAATAAAATGAAGGAAACATTATCTAATTTGTTCACAATGATGCAATAACATGGGAAAAATTAAAGACTTATTAATAACATAAATCTTATGATTTTAATAAAGTTAATTGGAAGCAAGGTTAATTACAAATGAAAAAACATAGGAAATTAAAGTGGAAAAGCTGTTTTAGAAACCACTGAGGTAGTTACAAAAATTATTGTAAAATTTTAAATACCATGAAATTTTAATACCTTGAAAACAATTGAGAATACATTTTAGAAATCTCTGACAACAATGATACATAAGTCGAGATATCAATTCAAATGAAATTTTCTTAATGCAGACTATCTTGTTATAAAAGTGGGCTCATATTATTCTTCAATTCAGTTTATTTATGTCAAATGGAATAATTTATCCTCAAAAGGTAAACCAAATAAACAATTAGAAGAGTTACAATGATTAGGATGACATACATTATCAAAGGACACTTACATATTATCTTGTTTAACATTTCTCTCAAAAAATGTCTTCAAATATTGCATTTTAGTGGAAAAAAAATAGTGTGAGCATTGGCACAAGTTAACATTTTAAACATGTTTTTAATGTAAATTTTAAATTTAAACATTTAAATTGAATGTATACATGCCCTAAAAATATAAAGAAGAGTTTTTGATAATCAGAAGTTATATCGCATTTAAGAAACTTTTAAAATGCTTGTTATAGCCCGTTTTACAGAAATAAAAATTTAAAGAGGAAAATTTAGGTACTAAGCTGCACATATTTAGGTAAAAATAATTAACAAAATACACAAGTTCCTATCAGAAATTATTAAATTCTAGCCAATTTCCATTTCTAAATGACACTTGACATCATGCTATATCAATTTAAATATAATATATATACTACATTAGATTAACTTAAATGCACTTTGATATAATACATAATCAACACAAATAAATAAATATTTTCAGGTATAAGCTCTATAAATTTTTAAATGAAAAATTAAACTAGGAAATCATTCAACCAGAGAATTATTATTTAACCTGTATTCAAAATTACAATATGAATAAAAGCTTAGTTTTAGTTTTTTTTACTGAACTCTAATTCAGATACACCGTTAAATTTTTAATTTTATTTATATATATATATATATATATATATATATATATATATATA
>JAPDSC010062006.1:94258-121139 GCA_026290005.1 Latrodectus geometricus
TATATATATATATATATATATATATATATATATATATATAATCGTAACAAGTCAAAGGTTTATAAAATGGGCTGTTATAATACTGAACATGAAAAACGTTTCATATGCAATATATATAAAGGTACTTAAGCTAATATATGAAGTCCATATAAGCAAAAGATAAATGATATGATTATAACGTTTTTAAATAAAAACTTACGGACTAAGCATGTAAAAGCTAAACATGCCAATATTCCTTGAACTAACCATCCAAACGAATCAGTTAAGGCACCTTTATTACAGTGTAGTTCTGATTCCATCACTGATGTTACTTTATCTTTAGCAGGAACTTAAATAATTTGAAGTAAGAGACATTTTGAAATAAAAAATGTTACATTTCTTCCTGTAAAACAATGAAATGGTGCTGCATAAACTATTAACAGCAGATATAAAACTTGATACTCTGTTTTCAACTACATGCAATAATTAAATTTTGTTGGAAGTTATTCATACACTAATGTTTGATTATGTTTCGAAACCAAAAGATTATTCATTGGTTAGGTATTCAGAATTTATTGTTTACGTGTTGATAGATTGATAGTTCCTGACATGAGGGCAATAACATGGGTAATGAGGTATGATCATTGATTTTGATCGAAATTCTCTTTCACAAAATGAAAAGACCCTAATCAAAATCACCTTTTTCACAGAATGGGTTCTAAATTAATTGTAATTTCTAACTTTTATCGAACTCCTATTGATACTTATCATATGGTTAGAGTGAATATACATGTCACTAAATCGGATTATGACCTTAAACAAGAAAGAGAAACTTTAATACTTCATCTGTCAAAACGAATGTGATTGTATCAGTTCCGGATATGTAGCTGGTTAATTTCAAGTTTCATTGAAAAATAAACATTTTAAAATTCTTTTATTACTCTCCATTCGGTGCTACTTATTTTAAGTTAATATGCAAAAGTTGGAGAATAGAAATTTAACTTTTGATTAATTAAATGAATAATCAAGTACATGAAAATGAAAATTTATGAAATCACATAATTTCTAGTGAATAAACTAGTATTTGTAGTGATCCCTTTCTCTCGTCCTTTATTAATAACGGAAATGGCATTTCACCTTCTTAACACATCTGGAAAGGGTTAAATAAATTCACACTCTTTTATGTACGGACGCATAGTTCGGACAGGAAATACACTTCCAACCCCTTTTTTTAAAGGGAAGATGGAGCACGCGGAAGAATATGATATACCAGTTTAATAGAGCAGTACGAACGACCTCAGACACTTGGTACACAACCGTCTCTCTCATGTAGTAGAAATGTAATATACGCATTCTTGAACTGAAGTTTTGATTCTGTACATCGTACAAAAGACTAACCACTAATCCCTAAAAGTCAATAAAAATAAGATAGAATCTTTGAATTATGATGAATCTAGCTCATTCAGAGGATCTTGTGTGAGCTTTTTCACATGAAAGACATGAGATTTAATTGATTTTTGTGAACTTCAGTGAAATTTTAAAAACAGTATTGCAAATTCGAAATTTAATAAGAACAATAATGAAAAAAGTCGCTCTAAATTTTATAAAGTACAATGGCGACCATCATAAAGCCACACCCTGAAGAAAGAGTGCAAATAACATGAAATTTACAACTTGCATTAGCGGATGTGAGATATGCAAATGATTGGAATTTCAGCGGAGATGCAAAGCACTATTTAAGGCTTGGGAATTTATACGATTTCAAGTTCGGCAATTGTGTTTTTCTTGTGGTTGTTTCAAAAAAAGAAAGAAAGAAACGATCAATTATATCTCGTAAAAATCAGCGATCATTTTTTGATCAAGTATCCGAGTTCGACAGGGGACGGATAGTGGCCTACTGAGACTGTGGATCATCTTTCAGGGAAATCGGTTGTCGTGTTGGATGAAACCAAACAACAGTAATGCGGATATGTGTCCGTTGGATGCAGAAGGGTATGACGGACCGACGTGTTCGATCGCATCCGCACCAGTTCACCACTTCACGTGATGACAAGCAAATTGTGAGCATGGCAGTGACAGATCGATCACATCACGAACCATAGCACATCACGCTCAATCTGTAATGCATTATCCTTAAAGATGTAAAATTCCCGGGAATTTTGAAGCTTGGGAATTTACTCGGGAATTTTGGGGAATACTGGAAATTTTGAGAAAATGAACTCAGCCAATCATATTTCGTACTATAGATTAAATTTCTTCACATGTATAAAATGAAGTAAAACTTGGTATCTGTAAATAATTTTTAAGAAAAATGATACTTTATTTAAAAATACTTCTTAAAAATGGAAGCACAACAATTAAAATGGAATAAACACGAGTTGAAACGTCTCCAATCTCTTCAAATATCCGGCATCTCTTTCCAAATGTTCTGTGAAATTTCTATTGCCTTTCACAAAAGTAGAAATTATTTTTAAAAAAATGAATTTTTTATACGTAGTTTTATACACAATTTTTTATACGTAGTTTTAATGGTTAAAACTTTTACATTTTTTAAGAAATTTCAGATTTTTCCACAATTTTTAATGTTTGGAAACGTTGAAAATTGCCGGTAATTTTCAAAATTTCCATGGGTGGGGGGTATTCTCGGGAATAAACCGGACTTTTTTCCCATCCTTACAACACTTATCATGCAGTGTCTGCGCGCACCATTCGACGCCGTTTACAGCAGAGTGGGCTGTCCGCAAGACGTCCATTGTTTCGTCTACCCTTGACACAGAACCACAGATGTCTCCACCGTCATATAAGATGAAGGAAGGATGTAGACGGCAGAATGGAATGCAATTGTCTTTACTGACGAGTCACGCTTCTGTCTGCAACACCATGATGTTTGCATTCTAGTCTGGTGACACCGTTAAGAGAGGATAATGAACAGCTGCATTATGCACGGCCAAACTGGTCCTGCACCAGGTATTATGGTATGGGGTGGTATTGGATATCACTCTCGCGCTCCTCTAGTACGAATTTCCGGTACTTTAAGCAGCCAGTGTTATATTTCCGAGGTGTTGGAGCAGTTGTCCTTCCTTACCTTCAGAGCTTTTTCACAGCTACATTTCAAAAGTATAATGCTTGACCACAAGTAGCAAGCATTGTCCAAGTGTTCTTCGTCAATTGTCAGATTGAATGGCTTCCCTGGCTGGTTTGGTCTCCGGATCTTTCATCGATAGAAAACTTGTTGTCCCTTGTTGCGCGGCGATTGACCAGATTATATCCCCCACTGCCACACCAGATCAATTTTGCAAAGTGGGCAAGTTGCTTGGTCTGTTGTATCCCAAGAACACATCCAAAGTTTCTTTGAATCAATGACGAGGTTTGTGGTAGCGGTGATCTCCAGTAATGGCGGCTATTCTGGCTACTGATATTTGTAGGAATCACACTTCACAGAAGTCTATATTAAATCATTTGATACATTGTCAATATGTTATATACAAAATAAATTTTGTTGTGATATCTCTTGTCTTTCAGAGCGTTGCAATTTGGATGGTTAGCAGTGTATGTATGGAGTTTCCAGTATAAACAAAAAGAATATTTATTGATCGGGAGTGATTTCAAATAAAAATTTATAATTGATACATCAATAATAGCTTTCTTTACAATAAGATCTAAAAATTAATATGTCACTTTATTCATATTTATTTGAATGTTAATGAAAATGCATTTCCGCCGAATTGAAACGCAAGGCTTATTAATTCATTAATGCTTGCAGTTTATTAATATTTTTAACTAGAGCTTAATTTTTTTCTTGCAATAAATATTAACGTCTAATTCGAATTGTATTCACCTATAAAGTAATCGAGGCCCACCGCTTGGTGCCAATAGAAAATAAATAGCGATAAATGTGGCAATTTACAGGAAACTTAAAACATGCGAAATTCGAAAGCAATTTGAGAACAGTTTATTTCAGTCATGTAAATGTTAAGGAAATAAATATATTTTATTTTTAAAATATGTATAGCTTCATTTTAAAAATTATTAAAAATTTAAAAATATTATTCTCTTCTCGCGAATTATCACTCGAGTGAGCCAAGATCTTGGCCATAACCAAAACAGGTAGCAAACAGGACCTTTTTCGTAGATGCCTTGTGGATGGTGTCCGTTTCGTAGATAACTGTTGCTTGTGTGTTTTGTGGATTCCTGGTGTCGGTATATCTGTCACTTACGATATATATATGCACGTACGAATGCTTGAAGTGATGATTAATGACATCACTTCAAGCATTGACCAATTACATTTTGAGTTTAATAGTGTTTTTTCATTTGTTATGCATTTTATTACTGTACACTCCTGTTTATGTAAAAAATAAATCAATTTGGAGAATATTTCCAATTTTGATTATTGAATAAATTAAATTGTATATGTCGTTATGAAGTTACTAGAAAAGAAAGTATAAATAATGAAGACATCAAATTTTATTAAAAACTTCGAGTATTCAATACGTATTAAGTGTTTTAAAATAATTAATACCTCTTACGGGTAAAAAATTTAGATGATATTTCCGAAGTTTAATGTTTTGGCTGCAATGTAACTTATAAAGAATAAATTTAAAATTATTTCATTTGAGATGAATTATTAATTAAAATCATAATTTAAATAATGATAATTACATAGATAAAAATGTCTGTAAAATACTTTTACAAATACTTGCTAATTAGTAAACATTTTTATGTATGACTTCTTTCATTAAATTTAAAATCATATTTCAATTAATAATTATATTTTATATTCTAATTTGTTCCATATAATAATTAAAATAATAATAATAATTTTATTTATCATATTAATACTCATGCCAATTAATGACACTTATATAATATAATAGTAACCAAGTTAAAAAAAATTCTTGTTCGAAATAAAGAAAGTTTATGTTAAAGTTATTAAGTTTTTAAATTAATTTTTATTAAATCACAAGGAATGTATCAGTTTAAAAATACTTATTCTTTTAAAAAACAATTTGAGTAAGGCAGATTTACATGGATGGGGTTGAGGTTTTAAATATCTTTTTATTCTGATTGCGTAAAAAAAAAACTGATCTCAAGATTTGATGTAACAGTTTTTTGTAAATAAATGTTTGATAGAATACACTGCTCTGGTGATTTTTACTTTTAAAAATCTTGAAAAGTTGAATATTTGAGCAATTTGTTCCAAACAAACAGTAAAAGAATCTGATAGTCTCATATTATATGTGACATGGCTTCCGTAACTGGACTGTTTGAATTTTAAAATTTGTTGGAACGAACTTATAAAGGCAAGTGACTTTTGATAATCGTTAACCATTTATCTAAATTTTGAAGAAGTATTTGATTGTTGTTTGCAATTATGGAAGTTTTGAAATTAAAACGAAAGTCTATCAGAGCTGCATTTACTCAATTCTATAATATTATTAATGAAATCGCAAAAACGAAGGTTGACATATCAGATGATATAGATTGCTTGGCTACATTTAAACTGCTCAGTGAAAAAAGAACTGTTTTTGACATTGAATGATGAAATTTTAAATGTATTATTAACAACTGTGAAAATATTGGAGAGGATATCATTGAAAATGAAACTAGGTCAGCAGATGAATATTCTCATAAATTTAAGAAAGTGAGTTTATTACTAAATCGAAAGATTAATCCGAAGATAGACATTGATACACAATCGACAATTAGTGATAATATGAAGCTAGGATTTAAACTCCCACGCTTAGAATTAAAGAAATTTGGTAGAGAAATTAAGGACTAACTTCCGTTTTGGGGTCAACTCCAAAAAATTGAGAAAGACTTCGATATAGATGATGGAGACAAATTTCAATATTTAGTACAAGGCACTATTCCAAATTCTAGAGCCCGTGAATTAGTGGAAAGTTTTCCTCCATCTTCTGGAAAATATGCCAAAGCTATTGATTGCTTGAAATCTCGGTTTGGCAGAGATGACTTCCTAGTTGAATATTATGTTCGAGAGCTGTTAAAACTTACCTTGACTTTAAATACTAAAGACAAACCAGTTAAATTATCAACTATTTATGACCGCATTTAATCACAACTAAGGTCATTAGAGACTTTAGGTGCAACAACAGCGAAATATGCTGCTATGTTGTTTCCCTTCGTAGAATCTTACTTATGTGAAGAAGTATTAAGAGCTTGGCAAAAAAACGATAGAGGTTTAGTAAAAACTTTTGAAGAATCTCGATTAGAGAGTTTAATGAACTTCCTAAAAAATGAAGTTGAAAATGAAGATAGAATTTGCCGTTGCTATGAAAGGTTTTTTTTTGAAAGAAAATACGAAGTATTCTAAAATTAAAAGAGACATTCCAACTGCTGCGGTATTGTTTTCAGGAAATAGAAGTTCTCTTTCAGAAGTGAAATGTGCTTTCTGTGACCGAGAGAACCATAAAGCAAAAAATTGTGCTTTTACTCAAAATATAAATTTAGATTTAAAAAAAAAAAAAAAAAAAAAAAAAAAAAAAAAAACTACAAGACTTAAGAAACACGGTTGTTGTTTTACATACTTGAATATTAGCCATTTGTCTAGGCTCTTCATAGTGAGAATAAACTGTAAGAACCGACATCATGTTGTTATGTGCCCTGATGAAAAGAGTAATGGGTCTCTCAATTCTAAAGAATCAATTGATGTCAAGATGGTTGAACATTTTAACTTATTTCCTAATCCTACAGGTACCTCAAGTGTCTTTCTTCAAACATTAATTGTACTATTACTTATGATTGTTGATGAAACAGAGAATTTTGCTATGAGGGTTCTTAAAGACACTGGAAGCCGTAAATCATTCATTACAAAAGAGGCTGCTGAAAAAACTAAATTTCCTGTTTTGAAAGAAACAATCCATATACATACTTTGTATGATGGAATTGAAAACAAGCAGAAATGTTTAAAATATAAGATTTATGTAAGTGATATTAAAACAATTTATCATTGCACTTTCAACGTTCTTGATCAATAAAAGATTTGCACAGTAGTTCATCAAATGACAAATGTTTTGGCACGAGAATTGGAAGATAATGAAATTCAATTACCAGAGCAAAAATAGTCTTTCTTTTGTTTTTGTGCAATTCATTTGCTTATTACTGCTGACGTAGATGGAAAGCTCATGACGGAGGAAATCCTTAACGTCACTTCTAGAATAGCAGCCATGGAAACGTTGTTAGGTTAGACACTTTTGGGAAAATTACCTGACAATTCAGAATGTGGTAGCAATGCCTTAATGTGGACAAGCTTATTTATGAATGAATGCACTATTAGTGGTCTATGAAAGTTAGAAACCCTAATAATTTTTAATCCGTCTGAATCAATAACGAAAACTGAAACGCATCAAGATAGCATTAAATACTTAAAAAAAAAAAAAAAAAAAACCCTAATGTGATCAACGAAAAAAGCAGATATGAAGTTGCCTTTTTCTGTGTTTTGGAGTCATACAGACTACTTGATTACAGACAGATGGTAGAAAAGCATTTGAAAACTGTTTAGAAAAAGCGCAAAGAAGCGGAAGCTTGTAGAATATACAGATGTCTTCAATGAATAGGTTTAACAAGGTATCAGTGAGGGAGTTGAAGAAGAGATGGATTTAAAAGTACATTATCTCCCTCACCTACCAGTATTCAAGGAAAATAGCACAACTCTAAAATTGCGCCTGTGTTTGATGCTTCAGCACACTTGAAGGATTCACCATCGTTGAGTACATGTGTGGAAAAAGATTCTAATTTGATTGAATTGCTTTCTTTTCTTTACTTTACTAAACCGGTTTCGAAAATATGCATTTGGAGTAGCATCAGACATTGAGAAAGTATTTCTCCAGATTGAAATCAGAGAAAAGGAGAGGAGTTATCTGAGATATTTATGGTAAACTTATGAAAATGATATGAAGATATTGTTAGTCCATAAATTCAAATGTTTGTAGTGTTATAAGTAGTTTAAAGTAAGTCGGGTCTCATGTAGATTTTTATTAATTTTATTTTAAAACAATAAAAAGTAACACTCAGTAAATAGTAAGTAAGTATATAAGTAATGAGCTGACAGTCAATCAAGCTCCATTCTCTTCAGCGGTAAGATGTGGAATTGTCTCGCTTACGTAGATGGCGCTGTTCTTCGGGTTTCTACGCTTGCGTCAACATCCCTCCAATTTGTCTAGCAACTAGTTCTATAATAGGTGCTTACATTATATAATAATATACTTTTTGAAAAGTATAGTAAATAAAAGAATGAACAAAGTATTTTTATGAGAATATAGTTAACATACAAAATCTGTAAAGCTATCAATTTTAATGAAACAAATTTTATAAAATATTTGAAAAAGGTTACACAAATTTTACAGTCTTATGCATCAATAGGTAACTCCACAGTTTGGAAACGCTTCGTTTAAAAATACCAGATTGTATTTTCACATCAACTACCTTGCCTTCGCATCTTTTCCTGGGTATATTTTAACCATTATACTCATATACTACATTTATTTGTTGGCATATTCTCTTCTTTAACTAGAAACATATCTCTTAATTTCCTTTTCAAAAATCCTTTTATTTCGTTGTTGCGAAGTATTTAAGTAACTAAGACTCCAATGTTTCCAAAACGATTGTGTTGTCTTTACAGTTCTTTCCCATCTATTTAGATGGGTTACATTTTTATTTAAATAAATTAGCTCAACTAGTACTGTAACAGATCGACCAATAAGAAAATGAGCTGGTTTCACTACACCAAGTTCATCGATATCTGAAGAAAGGGTAATCAAAGTATATGAGTTCAACATTCCTTCTACCTATATCATAATTGTAAGTAATTCTTCATAGATATTCTTAGCTTTACTTGATACCCGTTTAAAATGATATTTCAAACTTTTCACTGCCTCTTCCCATAGGACTTTAAAATTAGGAGCTCTCGGTATAATGTGCTTCCATTCAATTCCTTCTTCACATAAATATTTGTCAACGCTTTCGTGCGCCTTAAATAGCATATACCATTTTTAATTTCTTTATTTGCTCCAACGAAGTTAGAAGCATTGTCCGAAATGATTAAAGTGCATTTTACTCCACGAGAAATAAATCGGTTTAAGCAAGAAATCATTGATTCTGTTGTCAGATCTGTGACTATTTCCAAATATAATGCCTTAGTAACTGGGCAGACAAAGATGGCAATGTATGTTTTATGTAATGACCCTTTTCTTTTATCTTTATTTTTAATATAAAAGTTTCCACAAACTTCGATTCCAACTGGATTAAAGGGATAGCCAGATTTAATTCTTTCAGCAGGTAAATCCCCATTATTTGCTCACTTGGTTTAGGATTGCATTTAAGTCATTTATGCATTTAAGTAAAATATAATACATTTGTGTACTATCATCCTACACATTTTCTGCAATTTAGTGGCCAGTATTTTTGTAGTATGCGATACAAGAGATCCTGAACACCATCATGTAAGTAATTTTTATGGTAGTAATCAATAATTAAAGATGTTAATTTATGCTTAGAAGGTAGCAGCATGGGATGCTTACTTGAATAATCTACATTTGAATGTCGTAAACGACCTCCAACTCTAAGTAAACTCTGATCATCTATGAAGGGATGCAAGGAAACACATTTGCTTTTGTGGTATAACATACCAGTTTTTTTCAAGGAATCGAATTCTAAAGCAAATTCTGAACTTTGTACATTTCTTATAAGATAAATTTCTGCTGTTTTGATTTTCTTAGATTTTAAAAAACCTGGATATTTACAATTCCTAATAAATCTAAGAACTAAACTAAGAATACTTAATATAGTATAATAATTACTAACAACAGTTAACATATAAGAAAAAATTGTGTGTGTGTTTCATGGTTTTTCAAAGTTAACATTATTGAGATACTTTACATAATCTTCCTCATTTAATAAAGGTATTTCCTCACTTTTTATATTAACAGTTGATTTTAAACTCTCTGGAACATTCCAATATAAAGAATTATTTAATAAAATTTCAGTGTTACAGCCTCGTGAGAGACGATTTACAGGATTTTCCTTGACAGGACCATGATACGAAGAGCAAAGATCGGTAATAGTTAAGATTTCATTTACTCTATTTTGAACAAAGGTTTTCCAGCCATTGCCAGATCCCTTTATTCAGTACAAAACAATTTTTGAATCTGACCAAAAAAAATTTTCCTTTTTTCTTAGTCAATTAAAGTCTTAATTTTATTCGCTTGGCGAGCAGCTAATAAAGCTTCTAAGAACTCTAATCTAGGAAGGGTTGCATTTCCGATTGGAGCAACTATGCATTTCAATGTTATCAGGTTCACGGACGTCTTGTGCCTTTATTCTCAGGTAGACTGCAGCTCCATACGCCTTTTGGTTGGTATCACAGAAAGCATGAATTTCGCTGACACCAGCACACTCTTTAGTGGTATCCAGGACCAATTTTGAACTTGAATCTCAGAGCACCACTGAAACCATTGTCTTTTAACGCTCGGCTGGTAGGATATTGTTTTAGGGTAGCTTCAGTTGCCATGTCTGCAGAAAGCATTTTGCATGAATGGTGACAGTAATAAGTCCAAGGGGATCGAAGATTTTCCCAACAGTTTTCATGATAGTTCGTTTTCTTAGTTTATTCAATAAGGTCATATTTGGAAAATTTTGTTTGGAAAATGCGTCTAATACAAAATTCCAGTCTATTCCCAGCACTTTGGTAGAATTAGTTATCACATAATCTGTAGAAATTAATGGGTGTAGATCAAAATTTTCTCTTTTCCAATGTTCAAAAAGTTCTTTGCTGTTGGATAACCATTTCGTGAGTGACATTTTAGCAACGCCCATGATTTATTTTGCTTGAAAAGAGAAATTTAAAGTTTCTTTAATGTTATCTCTACCAGCAATTAAATCATCTAGGTAGAAGCATTTGTCAAGTAGTTGAACTGTCACCGGATATTTTTAGTAAACTGAGAAATGTCGTGTTTTATTGTAGCATAAAGTAAAAATGGACTTGCATTCAGTCCAAAAATTACACATTTGAAATGATAAATTTGGATACTTGGTAGACAGTCAGCCAGTTATTTTTCGAACCATAAAAAGCGAACTGCATCCTTTTGATCATCTGCAATAGCTATTTGAATAAATACTTTTTCTAGGTCAGCTACGAAGGCGATTTTTGAAGGTCTGAACATAATTAACAATTCAAGTAAATTTTTGGATTTAAGCCCTGTTCATAAACAATCATTTAGAGAAAGCCTAATGTTTAAATGTGAACTTGCATCAAACACTATTCTAGTCTTAGTGGTCAAACTTTCTTCTTTTATTATAGCTGTGCGAGGTAAGTAGTAAGTTGGTCGGTCGAGAGGCTCACTTTCTTCCTCAACCTTTTCCATGATACCTAATCGTAAATATTCCTCAATAATTTTTTTTATATTGTAAATACAGCTCTGGTTTACAATGAACTTTCCTTATTAAGTTAAAAAAAGAATTCATTTTTAGCTACAGGATAATTGTTGTGTAATCCTTTTAAAACATATAGTTTTTAAATATATTGTGACATATCTTATCAAGGAATTACTTTCAACATTATTGTTCATTAATTCAGATACATTTTTATACGGTTGAAATTTTTATTTTATATGAAATAATTTTCATCACATGGGTCCCACAAGCAATTGCTACTAATTTAAAAATATAATCAAATAATGAATAAATATTTGCATTATTTTCAATAAAATAATGAATAATATGTTGAGCTATTAAAATAAGTTTTTTTTAAAACATTCAATTATACATTTTTCAGTTTGCACAGAAAATTTAGAGCACAGTTTTATATACACCATGTGAATCGCATGTAAACAAAACCCGTTGCTCGGTTGAGGATGGAAAAATTAACATGTTAAATATATCGTTTGGGAAGTTGTTTATGGTTTCTCGGAGTTCCTGGAGCTGGGCTCCTACCTCCAGTACTGATTTTTTATGACTTTAAGTGAAACAACCTTTTCGTTTAATGGTCCTTATTTATTTTAATAATAATAATAGTAAACATGAAAATTGTTTCAATTTTAAAATCAGTTTCTTCAAAATTTCAATGTATTTTTTGATTGCCAAATCCAGTGAGAGTGAAAGGGACGTTCCTTTCAGTATGGATCAACTCAAACCCTCGACGAAAAGCATGCAATAATCGGTCACCTCTCCCCCCACTATGTTGTTTTTCATTTCTATTTGCCCCTGCTTGTAAATCAAATTTCTATTTCCACCTTTTCATTAAAGTTAAGATATTATTCAAAATTGATCTAGACCTTCTTTTGTTTATTTCATCTTTGTGATTGTAATTGGGAATATTTTTATTTTTTCAGGATTCGAGTGTTCTAATATTTCTTTTAAGGTTTTTCTGCTTGTTGAGCTATGCATTTTCTGAGGGTTGGGATTCCTATTTCACTTCTTATTTTTTCATTCCTGCAATACCAGGGAGCATTTGCAATCATCCTTAAGGAAATGTTTTTGATGCTTTCTAGTTTTTGAAAATTGGTTTTTGTTTTAGATCCATAGATTATTGAACCATGCAATATTATAGGTCTCAGTATTGTTATGTTTATTAATTTTTTATTTTTAAAATTTAACTTGGAATATTTTTCTATTGAAGTGGTAAGGTTGGCTTTAATTGCACTGAATTTGTTTCTTATTTTTTCGATTTGAGGGATCCAAGTTAATCTACGATCCATAATTATTCCAAGGTATTCTACTTGAGATTTCCACTCTTTCGTTGTATTTTGTATTGCTATTTTTGGTGAAAGTTTCTTTGCAACTGAGACTATTATTGCTTGTGTTTTTTAACGCTTAAGTTTAGTTTCCATCTTTCAAACCATTTGGTTAGAAAATTTAAATATTTGTTTAGATTTTCAATTAAAAAGTTGCTAAGTATTCTTCTTGTTAAAACTGCAGTGTCGTTTACAAAGAGAACCAACTTGTTCATTTTTGATTTAGGAATGTCATTTATGAAAATTAGAGATAAAATAAATCCTAACTTACTTCCTTGGGATGCACCACTTTTAATTTCCTGGGGTGATGAGTAGCAGTTTTTATAGTTTACTGTGAATTTCTTGTTTTCTAAGTATGATTTAATTAAACTGATAAGTAAAATTGGGAAATTTAAAACCGATATGTTTATAAAGTAGGCCATTAATCCAAACCCTGTCAATTGCTTTTGCCACATCCAGCATAACTGCAGCTGTTGCTTGTCTATAAATATATCCTTCGTGTGTGTATTCTGTAAGTCTTAGTAGTTGATGTATTGTGGATTGTTTGGGCATGAAGCCAAATTGTTCTGTTATGATTATGTTATTTTTATTAATATGGCTGTTAATTTTGTGTAGAATTTGCTCTTCGGTTATTTTGCTTAGTATCTATAAGAGGCTTACGGATCTGTAATTTTCAGGTTTAGTGTGGTCTTTTCCAGGTTTTGGTAGTGCAATTTTTTGCTTTGAATTGTGAATGATTGCAATTTTCCATACACTTGGAAAGTATGTTAGTTGTATTATGTTATTTATTATTTGAGTGATGTTAATTATGTATTTTACTGTAAAATTCTTTAACATATTATTTGTTATTTGATCCCGACCTGGGATTTTGCCATTTTTCAATTTATAATGCTATTTATGATTTCATTTGGCGTGATGTGTGTTGTCTTAGTGTGAAAAGTTGATGTTTCTAATTTTTTAATAGTTGTTTCTAATTTTTCAATTACCAATTTAGTGTTAGGATCTGTTTGGTTATTATTTGCCAATTGTTTCTTAAAGTGCTTCGCAATTAATTCTGTTTTATTTTATAGTGATATTATAGTTTTTCTATTTTGTTTGAGTGCTGGAATTTGTGTATATTTGGTTTTTAACTTTTTTGTGGCCCTCCAGAGGGAGCTACACTCAGTATTGAGATTTTGTATGTACTTTTCCCAATTTTATTGCTGATATTTATATAACAAAAGTTTAATTTTAGAGTTAAGTTGATTATAGAGTTTCTTGTCATTTGGATTTCTGTTTTCTTGATATTTGCGTCTAATTTTATTCCTTTCTTTTATTATTTTTTCAATTTCTGGTGAGGGAGGGAGAGCTCTTATGGGTATTTTTTGAGTTGTATTTTGTAGGCTACTTGTATGTTTGTTGCGATTTGCAGTTCCCTATTTTCTAATTCTGTTGTTGTTTTAATGAGGTTGAAATTTAAATTTTGTCTATCAAGCTCATTTTGATAATCCTTCCAATTTGTTTTTTAGCAGAAAGGTGGAATTTTTTTCTTGAATGTTCATACATCGTTTTTTGGAAAGCTCCGCCTCAATATAGTCATATATGAAGTCATTCCATGGATGGGTGGTGGATAGCTGGTAGCCATACACCGTGTCTGAGCATCACCCTCTGTGGACAGTAAAATAGAAAACAGTTTATTAGAATTACAATATTTTTATTACAAATAATATATAAATTTAGTTTGAAAAGTAAAAATTAACGTAAACATTTTCTTTAAGAAAAAGGAAACATTTTCTTTAAGAATATACAGTTATGAAGAAATATAAATAAGAGCTACTACCAAAAGGTACTTTTCCGAGTGACGGTATGCAAGTTTGCTGCCTGCCATAGGAATAGCTCTATGCTCTTCATATTTAAGGAACGTATAAACAAGAATAATACACATATAATATTATCAGAGCGAAACACAGAATATAATAATATTAGAGCGAAAGCTTCGTACCAAAAGTTCCCTGGGCTATACTATTTGTATCGCCATCATTCCCAAGCTTTATGGAAATATCCATTTATAGTTTTTGGAAAATAAGTGGCAACGTTACTTTACTTTTCGTTCTATTGCGGTTTTTCTTATTTTTAATGTAAGTTTTGCGAAATTAATTTTTTTTTTATGTATAAACTTTTGAAGAATTAATTTAATGATAACATTTATTTTGAAACCACAGTTAGGATTTTCTCTAAACATTGATGGTAAATTTATTTAATATTTTTCTTATACAAACAAAAGGAATTATGATATATTGGAAGAATATTGAATTTTTCATTAATTTATTTTGAAATTTAGTGTTACACTTATATAATAAGAATAAATTTTTTATTAGAGAAAAAGAAATCTTTTTTGATTTACTATTAATTTTATTTATCAGTTTATTCAGAAAGGTATAAAATTTAAGGACTATTAGATAATCTATCTGTGATGTTTCTTTATGAATACTACCCTTTATATAATTTGTTAGCATTAAAATAATTCCAAAGTTGATTTGTCTTTAATTTGTTTGAAAATATTATACTAATTCTTATACATTTCATTGAAATTATTTGTAATGATGGGAAAATAATTTTAATATTTTAATTAAGAAAACTAAATTAAAGTTATTAATTGAATTCTTATTAAATTTGATATTTTGTTCTATGAAAAAATTTATTAAAACCTATTTTTTACCATATTTCTTTTATGTAACTTTATCCATTTTTCAGGATGAATATGTAATTAACTTTAAACTTGGTTGCTTCATTAATGCAAAAATTATGGGCCATGATGAATTTTAGTACTTACATATTATGAAAACTACTTTGGTGATTTTGGTGATAAGTTTTCATGACGAGACTAACTTGATTTAAATGATATTTACATAATACTCTTTATTTTAGCATCCTTTTATGTTAGTCCTAGGTTTTTTTAGATAGTCATCATATTATTTTTTCCAGTCACCAGTTTTACCAATATATCTAGGTAGTCGTCTTAGTACGCAAGTATTAAAAATAAAGTGACGTCTTCTTTACTATTTCAAAATTGAAAACTATCATTATTTCAATATCATGCAATTTGTCAAATGTGATTATGTTTTTTTATTTTTCACTACAGTTTTTGGTAAAATTATACTTTAGGGTGCCCTTTGGCACCATTCTTGTTTGTGCCGATTATACTTCTAATAGGTATGGTTGAACAGTAAAAAATAATGCAATGTCTGTTGGATTATTGAAATTCTAAAAATGGTAAACCAATCAGAGCCTTGACTGGATCTAAACCAATCAGAACATGATTTGGTTTTGCCCAGCTTGGCGATCAATTGCAATCACAATTTGGCGAGAGTCAAAGGGACACCCTAAAGTATAGTCTAACCCAGATTTTACCAGATTCATAGTAATTTATAGCTATTGTTCCATGTTTTTTACTTCTATTTTTGGTATGATTCAATGTGTGTTATTGAATCATACCAAAAGTGATTCAGCTATATATGAATGAAGTGAGCTCCAAAAGCTCAATAACTTTAAGATGAGCAAAGTGAAGCATAATTTCCCCTGGGCAGTGATTCTCCATCATTGAGTTGCTAGAGTTCCATGGTTGGGAATGTGTCTATGTTAATATGTGATGTATAAAGTCCTTCTGGAGGTGCAGCATGTATGTAGAGAAGATCTCAGATGTGATCTCTCACCTAATCACATTTCAAAACTTCAAGGCATATGATGAGTAAGTATTCCAAACCTGTTATTCCTAAGGTATTGTGTAGGGGGCCTGCACTGCTATGTATGTATATGAATGAAGTGACATTACATGCTTGATGTTTCAGCCATGATTCACTTTATTGTAAGTGTTAATTTGGTTGTTTTTCTACATAACTTGGCCACTAATCATGTCCAGTGAAAATCAAATAATATTCCAAATTTGGGTATATCTCAATTTTCACATAGACTGGGATTAATCATCAAATTATATAAAAAAGTGATTAAATCGCGGTTTTGGTCCCCTTCTTCACCAACTCGCAAATTTTAAGTGCTTTTTCACGCATGCTTATTAATTACTCTTTTGTTTTAGCCTTTTCATTGGTTGCTAATTAAGCTTCACTCTGAAATAGCTGTAGAATTTTCGCCATGGCAGTGGCGTTTTTGAAAATGCGCCAAGCGAAGAACCTAAAGCACATTTTCTCCAAAAATGCAATTGAAATTGAAGAGCAACCATATGGACTTTCACTTTGCATGAAAACTGTGTAAAATGGTAGTATATTTAAAAATTTTGGCAATTTTAAATTTACTGAGGAGTGAGGAAGATGCTGTTTCACTTTTCCAGGAAAAAGATGTACTCCCTCACAATAAAATATGCATAAATGGACATGAAATAAAATTTTTTATAAAGGAAAGTATGTGGAGTTGCAATGTGAAAAGCTGTCGAAAAAAAAAAAAAGCATTCAATACAACATTTGATTTAGTGGTTCCAGAATACATTTCTTAATAGCACTGTGTTTCATCTATTGCAGGCAGAGGATTTAACATCTATCAAGCGGTATAAGTAGCAAGAATTTATGAAAGTATTACGATTGAGTGGAACAATTATATGAAAGAGGGAAAGAGGTTTGTTCCCTAGCTTTACTTCCAAAACTGAAAGTATGGATTGGTGGTCTTGGAAAAATAGTTGAAACTGACAAAAACTTGTTTGTGTGCAAAAAAAAAAAAAAAAAAAAAAAAAAAAAACCCAACTCTGGCAGAGCATTTTTACAACTATGGATATTGAGCGAGTTATACCATGAAAGTGTTGAGTGATTTCTTATTCAGGTTCCAAATCGAGAAGCAAGTACACAATGATTTTAGGTTATGTAGTGGAATGATTGACAATTTATTTGTATTGTTGGTGAGCTTGAAAAGGTTGGTTGGAGCCTGTGGATCATACTTTTAATTTTGTTGATCCAATATCACGTGTTCATACTCAAAATGTGGAAAGATTGTGGTCCTCAATTAAGTGGCCAAATAAAAGGCAAAGAGCTGAGGTCTGTCACCATCTAGAGTTATATTGTGGAATTCATGTGGTGAAAATCATATGGAAAAGACACTACTTGTTGATAAACTCATAGTTATTTTCATCTTGGTCGGCATGGAAATCAACATGTAGCCCTCATTTTTTAGGATAAAGATGTGTTTCCTCACAATCATATATGTGTAAGTGATCACAAAGTAAAACTGTGTGAAAGTATGCAGAGCTATAGCATGAAACTTTTTAGAAAAATCTAGCATTCAATATAATCCACCAATTAGTAACTCCAAAATATACTTCCCAACAACATTATGTTTCATCTATTGTTAGGCAGAAGAATTAACTTTGTTTAAAGAGTATGATATATAGCTCATCATCTGAAAAATACAATTAATTAGAAAAAATTGTATACAAGTAGATTGCTAGATTTACTTTAACAATTATAAGTATGAATAAATGGGCCTGGGAAAAATATTACAAATGAATGAAAGTTTGTAATACTGCTTATGTGATATAAAAGCAATGTTGCCAGAATAGAAAAGAGTGTTTATTTAGTACAACATTGTCAATAAATAAAGGAGTGTTTTCTGGATTAAGTTCCAAATCAGGAAGGAAGTGCACTGTATCAACAATTATTAACTTTTCACTGAGAGGATCAAAAGTATTTACTAATTATTGGCAAGCCCATGAAATACACAAACAAGTTTGAAAAAACTTTTTATAACCAAATAACAGAAAATCTTACATTTAATTTTATTCATTCTATAATAGGTGCTGTCTCTTAAAATCTAAATAACTTTTGGGTATCTTTAATGGCAAAACAAAGTTGTAGGGTTTGCATAATCTAAAGTTATATCTTATGGAATTAATATGGTAAGAATTCCTTAGAAAAGATAAACGGAAGTTGTATTAAAATCAATTGTATAGATATGGAAGCTAGAAATTACATGCAAGTTATAAAAACTTTGAGTCATTTTATTAGTGGGAACAGTAGAAATCAATTTGTACCAAATTTCCTTAGCAAATTATTATTCAAATTTGTCACTTGGAAAAGTTTCTTTTTTGAAGTGATAAGCACTTCTGAGTGTGTTGTGTTGATAACAAATCATCAAACTGTTGAGTTTTTGTATATTGTTGAATAGTTCATAATTCCAAATATTTAATTTATTTGAAAATTAGTGCATATATATATTAGTAATATTGTATATATATATATATATATATATATATATATATATATATATATATATAGTAATAGGTTGTTAAAAATAGTTCAATGAATATTAAAATATCAGCTAAATAACTTTTCCTTACAAATAACATTCAGGTCTATATTTAGAAAGTCCAGGAATAAAATTTTATTTCTTTATTCACAAAAGTAAGATTGAAGTTAGGTTACACAGAAGAAACTCCACATGAAATACTTTCATGATTTATAAGCATGGTAGAAAAGTCATCCATAATTAGCTGGACTTTACCTGTTTCCAATATGTAGAGTGATGCAACTTTTTCAGCCACAAAATAAAAAAAAATCAAATTAAACAATAAAACATAATAAAAAAATTAAACAAAAATGGGGAAAAATATAAACATATATGTATAAAAATAAATTTGAAAAAGAAAGATTTCTCATAATTTTAGCTCATAAATAGGAATTAAAAGTTTTGTATTTAAGACCACGTTATTTCGACAAACTTAGGAAAAAGTCACTGATTTTTAAAAGTGCTCATAAATTAGAGGTTTGTGAAATCAAGTATCAACTTTAGAATTTTGATAAGATTCATCACTTTGATAATTACATGGATCCAAATGAGATGAAACTTTAAAGTGCTTATTTTTCTCTCTTGGTAACTAGTTATAGATACCATGCTTGAATTAATCTTTAACTTTATAGATATATTTAATTAATAATAAAAATAATGAGAAATATATCATAAGATCTTTTTTATTACTTTACCATTAACTATATCATAGTATTGCATTAATTATAATTTTCAGAATTTGCTATAAATTGGAGCATTATGTTTTCATGCATTTACTAATTAACAATTTTGTAAGGCAACTATTCTCTGGATTATAGATCTGTATGTACTTTTTACTAAATTTCTTATATTTCCATTTTGCTTGTTTTAGAATACTGAATTGCAATAATTTACTTTAAAAATTTTGATATTGGTAATCATTTATAAAGTGTTTAACTTTTTAAAAGTATATTTAGTACACTTTTTTTCTAGGCATAGATATTCATGTTTTCAGAATTTCTTTTTACTTAAATTAGATTTGAAAGTCAAGACATCTCTGCTAAAACCTTTTGCATTAAGCTCCTGATCCAAAAGAATTTAGCTGCATCTATTTTCATAAATTTATCATTTATAAACTCAGATAGGCCCCCTAATGGAGCTAAGGCAGTGATTCTCAACCTGTGGGGCGCGAGCACACTAATGGGGGGGGGGGCGCGATCATATCCAAGAGAAAATGTTATTTAAAAAAATTGATTAAGTGACTGAAAGGAAAGAACACACACACACATACAAAACAAAATACATTTCGACATATTTAATAATTAACTTATTAAATTAAAACAATTTACTAAATTAAAACAAATTTAATAATTATTAGTGACTTCCTTGGGCCTGTCTTTGAGAGCAAAGTTTGTCAAAGGAGGGTTTAATATTAGAAATAGACACTCTCAGTTCTTTTTCTATATTTAGCTGAGATCTATATTTTGTCTTCAAAGAAGCCACCACAGAAAATCCAGTTTCACAAAGGTAAGATGTTGAAAATGGTAGTAGAATGCGAAATGGCCTTGTTTTTAGTGCAGAAAACTCATCATCCACTCCTGCCCAAAATTCAAAGAGTGATTTATTACTAAATTGTCTTTTGGTTTCGCCGCTTGCCATGAAGTCTATGAAGGTTTCTTCCTCTTCGATTGAGAGTCCTTCGGGAGTATTTTGAAATGGATCCCTCACCCACTTGTAACTTGATATCAGTTTGTCTTCAGCAAGAAAATCTTTGCTAGCATTGCTAAATGATTTTCAATGGTTACAAAAACAATTTTTACATGTTGTTCTTCAGCCTTGTAAGTTTTAATACAATCATTCAAATTTGCAAACATTGTTAAGTTTTCTTGCTTTAAATTTCTGCTCCACAACTCCAATTTCCTACAAAAAGCATTAACTTTATCACTCGTATCAATATATATGTGTATTTGCTCTGTGCAGTTGAAGATTCGAGTTATTTAATTTCTCGAATATGTCGACCATGTAGCTCAATTTCAACACAAATAAACTATGGCGAAAATTCTCAGCTTCCTGTCTGTTTTCCTCTTCTAGGAAAACGGCGATTTCTTCTCTTAATTCATAAACACGTAGCAAAAATTTCCCTCGTGATAACCATCTTGCCTCGCAATAAAATAGTGCCACTGAATGTACTGTACCCAAATAAACACTGAATGTACTGCACCCATGTCTTTAAAAGTGCAGAGAAGATTCTTGATTTCAGGGGTCTCATTTTTATATAATTTACTACGGTTACAACCGTAGTTAACGCAATATTCAAACCAGGACTCATTTCTTTGGAAGCCAAAGCTTCTCTGTGGATCATGCAATGTGTCCAGACGCACTGTGGCGATTTTTGTTTCACAAGTGCTTGAATACTTTGGAATCTTCCTGACATAGAACGAGCACCATCCGTGCATATTCCGATGCAATTTTTCCATTCTTCTATGTTTGCCTCGTTCATAAAATCATTTAAGATAGCAAATAAAGCGAGTGCTGTTGCTTTGAGTTCTATTGGTTTGCAGAAAAGTAATTCTTCTACTACTGACTCACCACAAAATCTAACATAGGCAATGAAATGAGCATCTTTATTACTATCTGTTGCCTCATCGAGTTGTATTGAAAACAATTTGTAACTCAACTTCAACAAAAGCTGACACTCTACATCTTCAGCTATATCTGCAATTCGACGGGCAACATTATCATTTGAAAGAGGTATAGACTGCATTTGTTTTGCAAAATTATCTCCAAACATAATTTCTGCAATATCAATCGCGGCTGGCAAAATAAGCTCTTCACCAATGGTGTGAGGCTTTTTACATCTGGCTATTTTATATGAAACTTTGTTAGAGGCAATTAAAGCTTTTTCATTCACAGACAAAGTTTTTTTAAACAATGATTTTTGCCTTTCATATGATTTTAATTTTAATTCGAAGAATTCTCTGAATTTGCTTACGTACTCATTATGAAGCATTTCCAAATGACGTTTAAGTTTATTAGGTTTCATGCTGTCTGCCACCAACATTTTTGAGCAAATGATACACAGGGGCCTTTCTTCTTCATTTACTTCAGTACTAGTGAACCCAAAATTTAAGTATTCTTGAGAATATTTTCTTGATTTTATTTTCGGAACCACGCTTATCTGTGTACTTGTTGATGCTTGTCTATCGTCTAATGCTCGCTTACGCCTGCTTAAAAATTTATCCATGATTCTGCATAAGTCTGCTGCCGTGAATATTTATTACGGTGAATTGCAATTGCACGAAAATATATATAATATACACATCCAGAATAGATTCAATAGCGATAGAAGGATCAACTCGAATGAGATTGTCTGGAATTTAAATTGGCGTCATAGAACTTTCTCCTTCTCCCTCTAAGAAAACATTTGTTCTCATCTGCGCACGCTCCTAGCTTAATTTTTGCTGACCAGACAAATTCCAGACAACTCCAAACTTCTCGCGAAACCGTAAGAATGCCGAGACATAGCGGGACGCAAGAGCAATAAAAATCATAGCATTCTTGTTTTTTCAATGCTGAGGATCGGTGTTGCAAAATGTCAATAAATTTTGGTATTCTTGGTAATTTGTAAAGTTTAAAATTAAGGTTGTAGTGTAAGTTTAGCGCACAAATACTCAAAATACATTATTATTGTATATATTTTTTGTATGCGGTGGGGAGGGGGGCGCGATGAAAATTATGATTGAAAATTGGGCCGTGAATACTAAAAGGTTGAGAAACACTGAGCTAAGGTGTAATTCTTTAGTATCAAGAGTACTTGAAGTGGTCAGTTGAATTAAGCCAAAGATATTACATTCCATATAAAGTGATATGCTATTTCCTCAGTCTTGTGGCATTTTCTATATATATATCGGGTCTTGTTGAAAAAGTCCTATCATATCAAGTTTTCTGAAATAATACCCATTGATAAATCCCACAATAGTCTGCCTTGGGTATCTAAGAATTTCAGAAGTAATTGTCAAAGATTTAATGAGATTATACTTTCATTCTATTGCATAATAAACTATTCTGCTTATGATAATAAACTATTTTCTTACACAATTTATTTTATTTTAAAATTGCTGATTGAATACTCTTTGTTTATTATATTTAAGACTAGATTTTAAAACATTATTCAGAAGGAAATCCTACCTTTAGTGTGTTGCTGTCCAGAGTATTCAAGTATAGCTTTATTTATCTTGTTTTTCCCATTTAAGAATAGCTCCTTTAATAGTTCTTGAATTGATGTCACAGAAAGGTTCTGCACCTAATGAATTTGAAGACAATTCTTGTTCTACAAGCTATTAGCTTATTCATTGCCTTCTATACCTACATCTCCTGGCATCTAAATAAGAATTAACATATTCTTAGTTTTCAGCTCATTTAGAAGTTTCCTATATTCCCAAACAATTTTAGAATTAATTTGGAGTTAGTTAATACCCAGTAAGGTTATCACTAAAAATAGAAACTTGCTTACCTGGTAGAGCCTTTTCTTAAAATTACCTAGAGAAGAGTTAAAATGTACTTCAACCTGAAATACTGTGGCAAACCTCTTGAGTTCTTTTGAGAGATTAATTCTGGGTAATATGTCATGTACTCCTAGTCCTGAAAGATTGTCTTTCTTTGATCCATATGTGAACCAGATAAGATCATCAATATGACAATTAAACATGTTCCCTTATTTTTCTCTTGTAGGGAAAATAATTTCAAATGATCTGTAAAAACATGCAAGTTTTTTTCATGATGTCCCAAAGTAATATTAGAGAAGGTTCAGAAATTTTCTGAGTACTACTGATATGATCTTTAGCAGTGGTCTTCTCATCATTGATTCTGCAACATCATTCTATCAGTAGTCATTCTGGCAATATTGTAAATGAAGATGTCCAGAGGATTTAGATCTAAGATCAAGTAAGTGCTCTAGTAGGTGCACAGGTCATAGCACTTGTGTTGCACAGGCAGACAGTCTTTGTAAACTCCTTAGCCCTACCCTCACAGTTCTCTGCTCAGCCTTACACCCTAGATCATAGAGACAAGTAATTATAAATCTGGCAATTGATGTGTACATCCAAAACATTTTTGAATAAGCCCTAGTTTTTACCAAGTAAACATCTGCACATCATGGTGCACGTTTTTGCTTGATTAATTTTGTAATCAACATTTTTATTCCTAATGAGCTTTTGGTCAAGAAATATGCTCCCAAATACTTTACTTCAGATGTCATATTTATTTGGACACTTAAAAGTTCTGGGACAAAAAATCTGTCCCATTTTCTTTTGTGAGAAAAAAGTATAAGATTTGTTTTCTGAGGACTGACCTTCAGATCCCTCACTTTGCCCAATTTGCTAACCTAATTTGATGCATTTTGCATCAATTGACAAGTTATATTAATGTCTTTCCCAAGGATGAGTATCATAATGTCATTTGCGTAGTCTTGAGTATAGTAACCTATATTATTCAAATGAGTAATAAGCTATTTACTACTAGGTTCCACAGGAATGATGGTAAAACACCTCCTCCTCTCTATGAATGAATTTGTTAAGAGGTAGAATTTCATTATGTAGAAGAATACAGGTTCTAACATTATTATTAAACTTATAAATTAACTTACCCTTACCTTAGGTCACTAATTCTGCTTTGAATAATCCAAGGTTCTTGAATTAGGACCAAGTATATACTGTCAGTCTGGAATTTCTTGTTGAGATTGGTGGTCCCACTCCTACTGTAATAAATATTGGCATGAAGAATCTTCACAATCATTATCTTTAGAGTATTTAAGAGCTTTAGCCTGCACATGATAAATTCTGATATAAAACTTATATTCTCTTCTACCAAGCCGCATTAGTTTTAGGCACAGAAAGTATATTTTTCTGTCCTGATAGGTTCTTTTTCAAATGAAGAATATGCCAGTCACTTGATGTCAGCCCACCATTCTTGTGCTTGGATTTTATTTAATACTTTTGGGTTCAGTTTGCAACAGACTCTAAGTAGTTTCATAATAATTTTGGTGATTTTGACTAATTTTCTTGCCTTACAACCAACAATTGCTGCTCCTGTTTTGGGTTAATATCGCCTACAGTCTGTTCCAACCACTTAGAGTTCTCCAGATATGCACAATTGATGATAAGAACCCCATTTTTTAATTTACAATATTAAAAACTGGGGTCATGGCCTTTGTTATTATCAATTTTATTGGTTATAAGTAGTTCCAAGCCAAAAGCTTGTTTTTTCGATAGGCACTTTTCAGGATACCATCTTTGACTGCTGTGAGAGCCTCCATGTAGATTCCACCTTCAGGTCCTCTTTTCCTAGCAGTCTTTAAGGTCCTACCTTGGTCTATTGAGTGAGATAGTTTTTCTCACCTTTTCCTTTGGGTTTTCAAACTTATGTTGCCTTTGGTGAGTTTTAACTTAGCTTTTATTCTGAGTCCTGCAAAGTCTTTTTATACCATCTGGAAAGTAAGCATGCTATTTATAATTTGCTCTATTTCAGACATGGGGAGGGGACTGGAGATTATTTCTACCTTTAGTACTGAAGGAATATTTTCTATTCCTTCAGTTGATTTACTCTGGGTTTCCAAATCTTGTAGAGATAGGTTTAACTCAGAGGTTTTATCTGGTGAGCCATGCTTTTAGTTTTTGGTAATTTTTCATCCTAAACTAGGAATGTAATTCTCAGGAGGTAAGATCCACCCAGTATTGCCTGAGTTACTGAGTAAGACAAGATATTCCAGCAATTTGCTAGGGAGTACTAGAGGCTCAGTTAAATCACTGGAATGGCAGTGCCAGGCACTGATTGCATAATACCAAGGTTTTGAGAGTTGGTTTGTGGCTTTACATAAAACTGTCCTTTCATAGAAATGAGAAAAATAATAATAAAAAAAATAAATAAAGGATTTGCTATCCACTATATGCTGACACACCCGGTAGCCACTGAAGACCCAGGGAATAATTTTTTACTTGAGTTTTCTTTCTTTCTCATTTAAAATACACCCAAAATTTATTATATATGTATTTTTATATTCACTTATTTATAAAAATATTCAGTATAATATTTATAGATATATTTTTAGTTAAATATAACATTTTAAATAAATTTTTAAATCTTAAAATTTTTTCAATACTTTTGATAAAAAAATTTTTTTTACTTTAGGTTTGTCTAACCATTGATCTGAATTTTCATTTTCCTTTTTAACGATATTTACGATATAATGGAATCTCCACAAAAAGGTAAATTTCAATGTTTCATTATATCTTTAAAATTAATGTATTTTTTAAAAGTAAGCAATTATTTTCCTCAAATTTAAAAAAAAATTGCATTTTATACTCATTTTTATCAGCATTAATCTTTATTAAAATAAAAGTTTTATTTTATTGTGCTGACTATTATATTTATTCATTTTCAAAGATTTATTTAAAGTTGACCTTGGGAAGTAAATTTTAGATAATTTTATTTTGAGACTTATATTGTGTATATTGGACATTTCAAATCAATGTTGGGATTTCTGCATGATTGAAAATATAGCTTGTACTTCATATATTCTAATACAGCAAAAACCTTAATTAAAACAGGCAAATAAAAACAGTTATTAATACTAAGTTTCAGTCTTCAATTTCTGTTTTTATTAGGTATAGGGAAAATTGTTAAATTTCAGGATGAAATTAAAACTGCTCACTTACTAAACAGACCCTGCTCTTTTTCAAGACTCATTAGTTCACTCCTGAATGAAAATTTTAAATACATTCCTTGAAAAGAAATTTTTACTTTCATCTAAAAATTAAACAAAAATAAAATGCATGTGAGATCCATAAGTTTTTATTTATTTTGGAAAAAACAAGTAAAAATAATATTAGTTTAGATTATATTAAACTAACATT
>JAPDSC010062006.1:121149-150745 GCA_026290005.1 Latrodectus geometricus
GATACTTATAAATATTGTTTATTAATAATTGATAAAAATATTTATAATAAATCATTGAACTTTTAAAATTTGCAGTAAAGAAATATAAGATTACCAGAATTCTGAAATCTTCCTAATTTAGATATGTTTTTAGTAGTTAAATATAATATATTTATTATTATTTTTATTAGGAAATACTATGGTTCAAGATGGAGTTGATCATGATTTTGTTTGGGAAGATTACCTTGAAGATACAAATTCTGTTGCAGCACCCCCTACTGCATTTAGCCATGTAACATTCATAATTTTTTTTAAATCATAAGGTTTAGTGATGTATAATGTTTTCATCCCAAATTAGTAAACTAGATAAAATAGCTTATTTTGTTTTTGTTACCTTACATTTAGTTTTTATTTGATAATTAGCTTTATGTACACATTTTAATAATTTAGATTTAAGAAATACCATTCTTAACTTCTTACATAACTTTTTTTTTAAGATCTTTACTTTTTTTATTACATTATAGAGAAGATTCATTTTCCAAACATCAAAATAGGAAAACATATCATTTAAGAATTTGAAGTCCATATTACATTCACCAAATAATAGATAATGAAGATATTTAAGGAATTTGTTATATTTATTGCAAATTGTTATTTAGTTTATGGAAGAAAAAATGAATTCAATGGGATAAGATTAGTTAAAAATTTGAAAAGTTGATGTGCATATTATTTATTTTTGTGCTTATTATACGTTTGCTTCATTGAGAAGTAATTTTTACTTCAGTAAACGTGTTCTCTGACCTTTATATTTTTTTTTATTCATAACTGAGGCAAAGATGTTTGTAATGATTCGGAATCCTTTTTAAACTGTGTAGCTTCTTTCTCTATTGTGCTCTTTGTAATAAAGGAAATTGTTTAGATTTGAAAAAAATTATTAACCTTCAAATTGTTGCTTAAAACATTTGAAACTGTTATTTTGCAATTTGCTACCAAATCTATCAAAAATTTATATAACTGTTTATTAAAGAAGTTTATTGTTTTTTTTTTTGTATAAATTATGAATTAACAGCTTAAATATTTTCTTTAATGTGATCATGTAACCTTTTTGAAAAGTTTTTACTGTTTGAAATATTAGACAAATATGATAATAACAATTGAATTCTAAGAATATTTACAAAAATATCTAATTCAAATTCTTTTGCTTTATTGAAAAATTGTTAATTCCATTATTAAGTAACGATTATTACTCATTTTAAATTTAATTGTTTACATTTATCAATTATCTCAAATGTATGCTGGAAGATAAAGCTATAATGGGATAGAATTTTGATTACTTTTTACTATGTATTAAAAAAAATATATATTTTACTAATTAAGTTTTTGAATGTAATGCAGGTTGAATATAGTTTAGAAAGTGGATTTAAAGTTGGAATGAAATTAGAAATTCCAAGCTCAGACGATTTTTCATCATATTGGATTGCTACAGTAATAATGACATGTGGTGAACTCCTTTCTTTAAGATATGCTGGTTGTGCTGATGATCGTTCAGCAGATTTTTGGTACAATGTTAAATCTGGAGATATTCATCCAATTGGTTGGTGTTCAGCTAATAAAAAGAAATTATGGCCTCCTAAAAGTAAATCTAATTTTATTTAGTAAAACTTTCTGTATATTTTTTAAATATTGTTTATTTAAGAGTTTTGTTGCTTTTTGTACATTTATTTCATTTTCTATTCATTGTAATAACACTATAAAATTTTAAATTAATTTCATGTAATATTCGTAATTTTAGATTTATGCATAAATTCCTTTTGTAAAATTATTTGCAAAGAACAAACATAATATCTTAATTTAAATTTATCCATTGCAGAGATGAATCAGTTTTATAAATTGACATATATATTAACATCTTACTCAATACTAATGTATAATTAAAATTATATTAAGTCTTTGAAATATACAATCTGCTTTCTGTCTAACTTGCTTGGATCAGTAGCCTTTTCCATTAAATATAAAAGTATCACAAGAATGATTGCTCTATGTTCTTCAGAATAAATTATATATCATTCTTATTGTATCATGTATTTCTCACAACATCTTTGTGGGTTTAATGTCAATCCCACAGCATCTAGATGATTACAATGTTCAGGCTGAACAGTGTGTGTGTATGTATATTCTATTTCATATTAATAATAAACTGTTATCAGATATATGCATCTAAAATTATTACAATGGCAAAATTTCAAATTAATACGGTCAAGGAAAAAAAATTACATAATTATTTCCAAAATAGTGTAATTATTTTCTTGTTTACCTGTAAACCTCAATTGATATTTTAATATTTGTATTAAAACCATTTCATATAAAAAATGCAAAATTTTGTTAAATTGAATGATATTTTTCATTTAGATTTTAAATTATCATAAAATCTAGTGTTCAGTTTCATATAATAGCATGCATTATAAGTGATAAATTTTGAATAAGTAGTTTTTATAGTTTTATTTAAATTATTATTGCCTTATTTTGTTTTTATTGTTTTTCATAAGTTTTCTAAACTTCACAAGAAATTCTGATGTAGTTTAACAAACTTATTCAGAGCAACTTTCAAAGCTTATTACTTTAACTTGAAAAGATTCATGATATAAACTCAATTCAAATTTATGTTAGATCTTAGACTGTCATTTCTTTTAACACTTTATTTGATGATATTGTAGATTAAAATTAAACTTCAAAATTATTTATCTTTAATTATTACATATTCCAATTGTAAGAATAAAATATGAGGTAAAAAGTTTGTCAAAATTAATCTTTAAGTAAAAAATCACCATTTTTAAACATTCTTATTAAAGCTGAGTTTTATTAAAAAATGCAAAAATAAAAAGAGTAAATGAATTTGGTCAAACCAGTTCATTTGAATATCTCTATTAAAAGGGGGAAAAAACTGTTCAATTTATTTAAGATATGGGGTAACACCCATTGCATTAAAATGCATGATGCTTATTTATACTGGATTTTTTAAAACTAATTTAAAAAATTCTGCTGACATTTTAGTTAAGTGAATGTGTAATTTATTTCAGATTTGTAATTTATTGTATTTCTGTTAGGTTTCCAGATTATCATCATTATCTTGGAATTTTAATGTACTTTTTTACATTTTAGTTATTCTGGAAAAATGTACAGATATAAATGCATTATTATCTAAAGAACTGAACAATCTTGATCATTCTTCTACTTCACTTTCTGAAGATGTAAGTTTAAAATATTCTTTATTTTATTGAATTTTGTTAATTATAATACAAGCTATTATCTGCTATTCAGTAAAATTATTTCTGTCAGTTTCTACTTAAAAAAAGTCAAAATCCTTAATTGTATCCACTAACAATGATTATATTCATAACTTGATTAAAAAGTAGCTTAATTTACATTTTTTTAAACTTGTATAATATTTTTAAAATATATTTTTACTTTTTAAACACTGTTCTCTATCTTAGATATTTATTTGTTAAATGCTGAAACAACTTAATGGATTGATAACTAAGTAGTGGTAGTGGCATAAGCATTCCATTTTCATTGATTTTTGAATGTAAAAATATGGTATATATTTTCAGTATTGACATAAGAAATATCTTTTTTCTTTGGAAATTAGAACAAAAAGAAAATTTTTTTTTGGTCCATATGAAAGCCTTGCTTCCAACTTGTATCATTATTTTATATTTTCTGTCTAAGACATCTTCAATTATTCCTGCAGCATGTTACTCTTTTCTCATCCATCTCTAGATGGCATTTGATCGATTTGCTAAAGCTATCAAAACAATGCTGATTTCCAGTTGAGAATTTACATAGTATGTGAAATTAAAGTTTTCCATTTTAAAAGTGAGTTATGTGCATCTGATACATGATGGAAACTTCATACCAATAGAATGAACATAAATATTTTTCTTTTTCCAATCATAAAAATGTAAAAAACTCTTAAAAATACTTAAGTAAACAATTATATTTGCTTTTACAACAAATTTATCTTAAAACAAATTAAATGGTATAAAATGCTTCAAATTTCAATGATATTATTAGGTTGGAGATTTTTTTTTTTAAAATTGTTATATATAATTTAAGTTGTAAACATAATTTAGAAAACTTAAAAACAGTTTGGCACTTAAACAATTTCTTGAAATATATTTACAACACTTTGCATCAAAGAATCACTAAGTGGGTAAGAATTTATGGAAATAAGCTGGAAATTTTAATGAGAATAACTTAATGGAATTTCTTAATTTTGAAATTTTTTACTGCTGTTTCAAGAGATAAAAATAATTTTATCCTTCCAAAACTTAATATTCTTTTGAAAATAAGATACTTCTTCATAATGTAATTATCTCTAATAAAATAATGCATATAACATATACATCAACTTTGCTGTTATTTTTAGCTCTCTTTTCTGTTAAATTAATTATGAAAAAAATTTTCTAATTGATGTAGAAAATTACTTTATTCTAATTTGTTTTATTTCTTTTTTATTAAATTTATTTTCTATGCAAGTTTTCATTTTCTTGCTCTAATTTTTAACTTAACACTTTTTGTCCAGAAATTAATTGATCATGAATATATTCATTCAAATTATTACTGTTTCATAACTTTGCAAAAAATGTATGGGAAGGAAATGTTAAATATTAATTTGCTTTTTTATAAAGTAATAAATGCACACAGACATATATATTATACATAGATGCATATAATGTTTTTATTTTATAATTTTATGAAATATTCAATTGTAAATAAATTTAAAATCAATTGAGACAGGCGATACTTTATAAGTAATAGATTAATTTAATTAATACTCTTATGTAGCTTTTATTATGCATGTATTTCAGATTTAAAAGTTGCTATTATATCTCTTATGTATTAATGGTATTTATTTTAATAGATCATTTCTTTTTAGCAGTCTGAGTTTTAAATTAAAAAAAGAATTATATTAATTCAAAATTCACTTTTGGGTAATATATATTCACTAATTTAAGAATTAAGATAATTTTACTTTTACATTAACCTTTCATTTGTTTTTTTTTTTTCTTATTTTATTATTGTGATTGGTAATGTATTAATGCAATTTGATAACATAAAATCAAACAATTATTGATTGTGAAATTCTAATTTCAAAAATTCATTTGAATGGAAATTTAAATTAACTAAGTTTTATTGATGATTTGTAACAACAAATATATTAATGACTTATTGAAATGATTTTATAAACTAATATGTTGATGATTTGTATTAAATGTATGGATGCAAGAAAATGTTAAATGCTCTTTACTGTTACATATTTTTCCCAAAAATTTAATTTTATGTTTTTTTCCTGGTTTTAATATTAATAATGTTTATTGTCAGAAAAATTATATGTATTATTTTTCTGACAATAATTATATGTATGTAATAAATTATTTCAGAATAAATGGCTTGTAAAATTATAACAGTGTACTTAATTTACATAACTGATTAGCTTAAGATAAATTTTAATTCAAGGATCTGAGTATTTTATTGCTAAAGTGCCAACATTTAAATTATGAATCAATGAAGTGCATATAACTTATGGAAAATAATGTAAATGACATTCTTACAAAATTCACTAGTAAATTTTCTTAATTTTTAAGAAAAAAATATTATTTGTAATGTATAAAAAAATTCATTTTTTGATATTATTAATTTCAAACTGTATATAGATTTGTTGTGTGTCTTAGAAAAGAAGTCTTAATATTTTTTGTCTTTATTTTTTTTAGCTTGCTGCAAGTTTTATGCCAATTGATCAAATTAAACCTGGAATGAAATTAGAAGTCTTAGAAGAATTTAATCCTCAACATGTTTGGATAGCATCAGTATGCATAGAAATAATTTAAAATCTTAATTAATATAAAATATTTTATACTACATATTGTTTTGCCATGTTTCTTACAGATAATACAGAATGTTGGTGGTAGACTGTTACTAAAATATGACTCTGCTAAAGATAGTATTTCTGAAGAATTTTGGTTATTCTACCTCTCTGACAGACTGCAACCTCTGGGATATGGTGGAAAATATAATTTGACATATTCACCACCACAAAGTAAGATAATTTTAAGATAATATGTAATAACTTTATTACAAAATTCAATTTATTCAATTAAATAATTGCTTAAAGTTCCATTATTTTTATGAATTATAAAACAAGGTTTGGTAAGAATGTTTATACAGAACACTAGAGTTATGCATTAATCGATATCAGCATTTGAGAAATTATTCTAATATTCTTTACCTTGCTATCTCAATTACTAACTAGAGTTAGAAGGAAAATCATGAATCATATTGTTTCTTCAACATTTCTTCCATTTTTTTTATTAAGCAGAGAATTATTTGATTTCTGATTTAAGGAAACATTCTTATTCTTTAATAATTTTATCCGGCTTGTTTTTCTCTAGCTCTTAAATATGTAAAATATTCTTGTTTAAATTTCTCTTGTGAATACTTACTTATACAACTCTACAGTAAAATTTTGTGTACATATTTAGCAACATATAATTATTCTCTAGCATTATAATTATACTGTGTAACTCAATTCCCCTTTGGGCATAGTAAATATTTTTGATTAATTTATTTTTATTTTTTTAGCCATTAAGGAAGCTAATATTGATTGGGATTCAGTGTTAAAACAGTCATTAATGGAAGGCAAAAATGTTCCATTTCCTGCTCATATATTTGACGTAAATATATTTAATTGGTATTCTCTTTTTCAAAACTTTTCTTCTGTAATTACTGATGCTGATTTTTTATATTATAGCCTAAAATACCTGTTGAAGTGCATGGTTTTAAAGAAGGAATGAAATTAGAAGCTGTGGACCCAAAACATTATGCGAATGTATGCCCGGCAACTGTGTCTAAAGTTGTGAATGATCATTATTTTTTAGTAACCATTGATAATTATCAAGTAGAAAGTGATAAGAAAAGTGTTCTTTGCTGTCATTCGAATTCTCCCTTCATTTTTCCAGTTAAGTGGGCTGAAGAAAACAATATTGAGTTAAAGATTCCTGAAGGTAATTTTAAATATGCATTGTTTTTCACATCGACACAGGACATGTATAAAATATTTTTATTTGTAAACTATTTATTTTGAGTTTAGTTAAATATTCACACTCAAATACTTCAGGAAGTTTTTCTACTTGCCAAATCATTTAAATTCACTTTCAAAATTTTATTATAGTTCAGTTCTAAACCTGTATATAATATATAATTGTATGTATTCAAAAGAAATTTCATTTGCAATAGGAATTAACACCACAAAGGCCATATGCAAATAATATTAAAAACCTGGATATAAAAAAATTATTAATTTTTATCATTTTTTTCAACTTCTTGTTTTATGGATTAATCAATTTGGCAAACAAAGCATTCTTGTTTTTATGAGTGCCATTAACGGTTATTTTGATATAAAAATGAAGCCAAAGGGTTAGCTCTCTTGCTTTCTGTTTAACAGTTAGTGCATTACAATCCCACCTAGGGCTTGGATATTTGCAGTGATTCGGAATCCATTAAGAGTTTTAAATCCCAGTCTAATTAGCCCTTGTATGCAAAAAATTATCATTGAGTGTCAAACCAAACAAAGCTATAAAATGAAAAACATTATTGGTAGAAAAATAAACAATTTTGTGACATAATGAAACTTTTTTTATTTCTTTACATAAACCTTCTTACAACTAAATGCTAGCAATGTTTGGTCACAAATTTCAAAATACTTGTAGTTTTTTCTTCTCTTACTCTTTTGTCATCTGAGTCAAGTAATAGATGACATGCTAAGAAGCAAATTTTTAGAAAAATCTAAGAAGGGTTTCTGAAGGAATTAGGCTTCATGACTTCTGTCATGCCTCATATAGTTGCTACAACTAAAAAAATAGTGGATAAGTTAAAATTCCATTTTATAATTTAGTACTTTCTCTTTTTTAAACAAGTAAAAAAAAAAAAAAAAGTTAGGTGAAAGTGTTTTTGCACTGTAAACATTATGTAAGGCTCAAATCATTGGATACTATGACAACCTATTTAATGAATTGATTAAAAAAGTATTGTGCGAAATTCTTGTTGCATATATGAAGTTTCTTTTTTCTTTTTTTCCCAATAACTGTTGAATATTTCATTAGTAAAAGGTTCATTAATTTTTTGCATGTTGCTTTTACATTTTTATAAATTGTTAGCAAGAATATATCCTCACAAAATATATTAAGATATTTGTATTTGTATTTTTAACCAGAGCTTAGTTAAGCTTGATGAATTTAACGTGTAGCAAAATATATTTGTTTTGTTTATTGTTATACAATTTTACTTTTGTAGGACATGGAATGTGGTTTTTATAACAGTTACTATATTTTTGTTTCTCCCCATTATTTTTTTATGCAAAAAATTAAATTCAGCATCTTCTATTTATTTAATTGTTTTTTTTTCTGTATTTTTAAAAAGATTTACATAAATCTTGAAAAGTATATTTTTTATTCTTAAAGGTTTTTAAGAAAACATGTTTGAGTTCAAAAAAATTCTTAAAAAATGCTTTTTATCTTCACAATTCTGTTAAAAAAAATTTAATTTTTCTTTGTTTTGTTATACAAGATTAATATTCAATATATTTAAGTTTGTATGTTTTAGTTTGGGGAAAAAGAAATCCATTATTTTTACGTGAACTTCTTATGTAACTTCTTTTGGATTCACTTTGTAAAAAAGTTTAAAACAGCTTTCATGTAGATTTTTAGGTCTTGCGCGTTACGACTGCTGACATGCGGTTAACTTCGATCATTTTTGATATTTTATAGACATTTTCAACAATGCTGTATCCACATGCGAGGTGCACCTCTAATATCAAAAATACCCAAACGGAATCGACGAAACAAAAATTGTACGTAACTGGTTGTTACAGTCTTAAATTGGACGATCAACACCTTTCACAATTTTAGCCACCCGGCTATCTTTTTCGCCGTTACAAGAGAAAAACGAAAATGTATCGAATTTTCTGTTTGTTGTCTTCCATTTTTAAAACCTTGTACTCGTAACTGAATGAATCAAACAAAAAACCACTAGAGGATATTTTAGTGTCAAATGTCACCTTTCCAACGAGCATAAATCTGAAATTGTTTGATAGATACCTCACGAGATATCGATCACTACAGACGTCTACCGAAAAAATAATGGATTACTTTTTCCCCAACCTAATATTACTTAGTATAAAGCAACCTTCTCTCTCAAACAGACTTAAAAATAGTCCCACTAATTAATCAAATATTTTAAAATAAAGTAAAATAGAGCATTAATGTAAAGTTAGATTTTACATGGAAATGAATGTTTAAGTGTAAAAATTAAAGATGGAAATCTGTTATTTATTGGAATCAACAAATTTTAGAATTAACAATTAAAATTACTCGTTAATATTGGTAAATTCAATGAACATTTGATCATTTTCAGTTTTAATAATTTTAGTTAAGTTACTAATATGCTTTTTGTGCAAAACATTTCAACAAAAATAATACCTAAAATTCTATATCTTTAACATTTTAAGGATATTTTTTTAGATTTTAATTCTTAATATGAATAATTCTAAATATAATAGTGTGAAACGTTTTTTCCTTTAACAAAATAGAATTTGTAGCAGTAAATGTTATTAATTACTGCTACAAATTCTTCGGGCCATGGTAGCATAATTTGGTCGTCATTCTCATTACAGGAAGGTAATGAGTTCAAACCCCGGCTTATCCAAACATCCATTATGATCTCTAATGGTGACTGGGGCATACAAAATATATCATGGTTGCAGTGTCATTCATGTTTCCACTCCAAATCAATATCTCTGGGGGTGTTAAGAGCCAGGCCCTGGGTATTCTCTGTCTTCCTCTCTCTAAATTGGAAGACCCTCTATGGTGCTGCCATCTTTGAACCTAAGTGGTACTTCCACCCTCTTGGAGTGCTCTGTTCAGAAATAGAAAACTTTCTTTATGACTTCATTTGCCCAGTCCCTGACAACCAGGCTTGGCTTTGCCAAGTCATAAGTAACAACAACACAAATTTTTCACATATTTAACTGAAACAATTTAAATGAACAAATCACCTTAATTTGCCAAAAAAATTTTACCAAGAATAAAAATTACATTTTTAGTGTTGTGTTGATACCAATATACTATTTAAAATCACTTAAAAACCTTAAACCTTTCTGTGATTTTAAAAGTTGGAAGTGAAAATATTGTCAGTTATATCAAGAATTAAAAGGGCTGAATTTATATCCAAAATTAAATGTATGTGATAATTTTACAAATATATGCTATGCAAATTTTTATTTAGATCAGAATACTGAAACAATATCATGTGATATAATATTTGCTGTAGTTATTTTTGCTATCTAAAGTTTTATTTGAAATTTTATTTTCTACATCCAGTTTTATACCTTGCAATATTCTTTATAACCTAGTATAAATATTAATATGAAAATCATTTTTTGAATAAATGTCAATACATTTACAAATGTAAGAATATTATTTCTCATCTGTAATTTGTTTTCAGTTATGTTCTTATTTTTTCATTTACTAATGTGCCATATAACATATAGCATTGATTGTGATTTTAACTATTGTGATCTTTGTGGCAATATAATTTATCTGAGTGTGGTCCTTATACTAATCCAGCATTTCTATGTTTTAAGTTTTTTCAATTTATTTTACCTAATAATTTTCTGAAGTCCAGCGATTATGTTGATGTTACTTTTCTTTTAGAAATTATATTAATTTATATAGGTATTGATGCTGACTGTAGTCTTAGAAGATATTTATTTGAGCTGAATTGTCTATAAATACTTAGAAAGCAAAATATTTTGTTAACATTCTTAATGAGCTTGTATGGTTATGGAGCTATATTCTTAATGATTGAGTATAAAATTTGTTATTCCTGAATTTAAATGTTTAAGCTTTCTTTTAATTAGTCATGATGTTTGGTAAAAAAATTACCATTTTCAGTTTTATATATCACATGTTTGTTTCACTACCATATCTAATCTTCAGAAATCAAAATGCCACTGAAATGCAAATGATTTGAAATAAAAAGACTAAAAAATGTTTGAACTCCTTAAAATTGTTTAAAATAAATGTAATGAACTGCTTGTCATCTGTAATTTTTCATCTTGCTTTTTAAGGTTATGAAGACCAAAGCAAATTTTCTTGGGATTGTTATCTAAAGTATTGCAATGCAAGTCCTGCTCCCCCAGAACTTTTTTCCATGGTTAGTTCATTTTAAATTAGTTGAATGAAAGTTTTACCTATTTTAAGTTGATAAATCTTATTTCTATATATTTTAGTGTTGTATGAATATGGGTTTTGAGAATGGCATGAAATGTGAAGCTGCTGATCCATTTTTTCCTAGTATAGTAAGTTTGAGAGCATTAAGAAATTTCTATATTCTGTAATTTTTTTTAAAGATATTTCTTGTCTTTTTTGCGGAGACATAATTTTATTGATTTTCAGTTTGTAAATTACTTTGCTATACAAAAAAAAAAAAAAAAAAAAAAAAAAAAAAAAAATCAAATTATGTTTTCCATATACATATTTCTTTGGTTATTTATTATCCAAAACAAAATATGATATTATTGTTTAATTTTATTGTAAATTCTCCGGTTTACATAAATAATTTTAATTCCATATTCGAACAATAAGATTTATAAAAATATTTAAAATTAGAACCTTTGAAATGTATTTTGTTTTGATAGTTAAAATCATTTAACTGAAAAATATTATTACACACCGATTTTTATTTTTACTTGCTGAATTTATTTTAATAGTATATACATCTGCATGTTTCTTTGAATACTATTGGCTTAAAATGTGAGCATGCATAGATTTAAAAGAAAATTCTGTTCTATAGTTTGTAAATAGTTTGCTATTCTAGTTCTAAATGCTTTAAGTTTCTCAATATTCAATTATATACTAAATTTAAGATTTTAAATGTTTGCTTATAGATAAAAGCAGCTACTATTGAAAAGATTATTGAGCCTTTGATGTGGTTATGCTTTGATTCTGAAGAGACTGAAAAAAGGATAATAACCAGCATTAATTCTTTTGATGTATATCCTGTTGGCTGGTGTGCTAGCAATTGCTATTCTTTACAAATACCTTGCTCATATAAACCTAAAGCTAAATTGAATTCAACTGCAGTTAAGATAAAAGAAAATTCTGTTGAAAAGTAGGTGCTGTATTCCTTTAGCTAGAATGTTAATTTTCGTTTAAATATTTATATTTAAAATTGCTTTTAAATATTTAAATGAAAATTACTCTCATTTTTAGCAATTAATAAAGTAGATTCCATATATAATATTAATAAATTTTCAGTCGATTAAGAAATATCATAATTTTTCTTCTTTTTTTATATGTTGTATATTTAAAAAAACTGAAAATAAATCAGCAGTGCATGGTTTTGTGTGTGTTTATATATAATTTAAATTAATTGGTATCAATAAAGAGAAAATTATTTTTTAGAAACCTAGCTTTTAATAATTACATATATTTAGTAGACTGATAAATCTTTATATTGGTATAAAGTATATTCTCCTAAAGTAAAAATTACCTCTTCAACACTTTTTGGCATTGACTCTACTAGTGTAGTGCATATGTTCTTGACTTCTTTATGGAACCACATTTATACAGCATTTTTTATAATTTCTTCTGCTGTCATGCAATTCATCTTACCTAGACAGTTCTTGAAAATATGTCATATTCTCCATGGGGTTTAGATTTTATAAATTATTAGGTCAATCAAGCTTTTTCTATATTATTTTTTTATATTATAGCATGGACCAGTTTTAAATTGCGAGAATGGATGAGCTCATGTTGAAATGTTTATCAAATATTTTCATGAATAAAACTATCCTGCTGTGTAGTTTCTTTATGTATTTGACAGAATTCGTGCCATTTAAAAGGAACTAAGCTGTCAGTGCCATTTATTGTGATAAAATGCCAAAATGTGATTAGTTGTGTATTTTACAGTCTATTGAATATAATCTGGTCACAGAGTTTCATCTTTACTTCTAACTATGCATTATTTTATATCCCTGTTTAAATAAATGTTTTATCACTGAGAATCATCTTTCAGCTTATAACAGTCCATAATAGGTATTTTTTTTGTCCGTGTTAAATGTGTTTTCATCATCTAAGTTAGAAATATCTCAATTTTATTACCACACAACCACCATCTTCCAGAAACCTTTTTACCTACACTTCAGCCGCCCAAACTGTTTACAGATGGAGAGGACCTGGGTTTGAATCCCGGCTCGGGCATGAGTGTACTTTTTCTCTTTCTTGTCTTTGTCCTTTCTTTGTGTGTGAATGGTTGCCTACCCTATAAACGGGTATCTATGGCATGTGTGTACTGAGGAAGTCGGACTCCACACCAAATACGGTTCAGTTGGAAAAGTGGAGTAGTGCACCCCACATTGCCAGCCTGGCTGGCATACGATAACAACAACAACCTACACTTGAGATAAACTGACTTCAATACTATAATCCAATAAATCCCTTAAAAAATCTGTGCTTGTTTTTCTTGGATTTATTTTATTATTTTGTATTAGAACTTTGTTAACTCTTAAAGTAGCTTTCAATTTTTGCCTACATTTTCCCTTTCTTTTTGGAGACAATTATCCATAATCTGGATATGTTAAAATTCTTGAAACATTTAATTTTCTACACCAACTGCTGTAGCTACTTTTCACATTCATGTTTATTGAGAGCAATCCTAATTACCGCAATGCCCATCTTTATACAAGTACTCAGCACAAAAATTTTTAACCACTAGTTCTCATCTAAAAAGCTGACAGTTGTTTCACTGAACTCCACTCCTGTTACATTAAAACTTGTGAATTGAGTAAATTATAGTCAAACTCGATCTGTCATACCACCTGAAAGCAAATGTAAACAGTTTATAGCAGTTTAGGAGAACACTAGTAATCACATATATACCAAATTTAAAAAAAAAAAAAAAAAAAAAAACATGTCTTGTCATAATTAATTTAAACAATATATAGCAAACCATTTATGTATACCAATATAAAAATATCTATGAATAATGAAAACAGCTATTAACAATCATAAGTGTGATTTGCTGTTAGAAGGTGTTATATTATTGGATAATGCACATCCTAATGTTGCAATATATTGCAAAGATATGTACTGTACTTTTGTTGAGAATTGTCCCTCTTTCTTATAATCTTTATATATAATCTTGTAATTTTTATTTATTTGGATCTTTGGAAAATCATTGATGTAATGCTGATTTGTAGATTACAATAAGGTTTGTGAAACAATAGATTGTTTTAATTAACATAATGATCATGTGCAACAGACAATATGTTCTTACACTATCGGTTTATAGATTTAAAAATTCAAAACTGATTTTTTTGACTATAAATTGATAAATTATTTGCAATTAATGCAGTGTATGATGTTTATAATATAATTTTTTATTTACATTTTAATTGGTGAATATATGCATAATTCTCATTCTGTTACTCACAATAACATCAGTTTTTTTTTTTTTTTTCCTACTGTTCAATTTCCACTTGTTCATATATTGCCATTAATTAATACTTGCCAAATACTTTTATAGTTGTGCTTTTATTTGGACATATTTTTTATCGATTTTTAATTTTGAAAAAAACTATTTCTTTGTTTTATACTTTTATAGCTAAGCACCAAATCTGTTTGCATAATTTCTAATTTTAAAAATTTAATTTGTCTAATATTCGTCCTATTTTAAAAATGTTACTAATATAAATACATCTAGGAAAAAGAGATTGTGTAATTAATATAATCTTGCTAATATCTATTAAAAGGTATCCGTAAGTAATAATATTTTTTTGAAAAGCCAAAAAAGGATAGTGAAAGTTCTCATTCTGGTAAATTTTCTTGGAATAGTTAATTATAAGTTAAGTTTTGCTAATAAAAGTTATCAAAAAATTTTCCTTAGTTGAAAACCTGACTTTCATTATCTGCAAAAATACATTTGCTAGTACGGGAGACATGGTTTGTATGAAACATCATATTTTATTAATGGCTTTAAGAGCTATTGAGATGTAATTATCTAAATATGTCTTGTAATTTATGCTTTGGGTTTATGCAATCCTTATATATTTAACAAAGACTATATTATTAAATATTAGTTTAATAATACACCTAAGTCTGTTTTTACACGGTCTTTTTGTACACGGTTTGAAAATTGAATATTTTTAATTTTTTTACACGATTTTATTCCATTTAGCACGATTTGAAATTTTATGTACTTAAATTTTTTTGTCAAATATAATTTTGCGAAGTATGTTCATATCACAAAAAAGTATTTATGAAAGAAAAAAGTCTGAAACCATCGATAGTATCGATAGTTTGCGAACACTAGCTTAAAGATTTAAGTGAATTCCCCTTTAGCGCGTACAAACAAGTAGGGGAATTCCCTTTATGTGCATACAATAAAATTTACTGGTCAGAGCAATTGAAACGTGTTGATATTTTGTGAACTGTCAATGCAATAAGACGTGTTTGGTAAAGAAATATTTTGCAGGCAAATTTGATTTTCCATTAAATTTAATTTTAACGAATTAAGATAAAAGGTAAGCCAAAAAATATTTTGTATTTATTCAGTTATTTACGAATAACTGATGACGACAGCAATTAAATTTATGTTGTTGTATTTATGATTATCACTTATTCTATTTTATTTTATTTTTTACCTTAAAAATTGAATAACCTATTCTTTTCGTTCACAACATAGTTTTTTAGTTCCTGAACTTGCCATACATTTAATTTATATTACTTTTAAGATTAGAGTGCATATCTTTTTTATCATTAATTACTATGCTTGTGAAAATAAGCATTATATATTTGATTTAATAAAATAAACATGAATTCTTGTTCTTAAAAATTCTTGTTTTTCACTAATTTTAATAGGTTTTAGAGATTAGGAACAAATCACCCATTTTTGTATAAGATCAATGTCTTTTTTTTACACGTTTTTTTTTTTTTTTTACACGGCTTCTTCTGGAACCAATCTACCGTGTAAAAACAGACTTAGGTGTATTATATTTTTATCTTAAAATTTCTAATTGCATGTGTTTCCTTTTTAAAGAACTTTAAATGTATTTTAACAGGTGTGATCAAATTGCTCCATCTCAATTGCCTATAGGTAAAGCTTTATTTTTTTTATTAATATTCTACTAGAGTATTTTAAATATATTGAATTTTCCATCAAATTGTCTCAGTAATTCTGTAGAATGGATCATTATTAAACTTGTCCTAAATTATCTTATTATCTAATTAATTTTTTGAGCATGTATTCATTTATTAAGTTTCTCAGGGCATGTAAATCTGATGAAACAACTGAAATTTATACTATATGCATTGCAATATATAACTGTTTTTTCATTGGATATAACTTTTTAGTACATGTTTGATTTAGTTTAAATAAAAACTTTTTTGTTTATAAAATCTAAATAATATTTCTGAAGAACTCTAAAAATTTGATAAATTTTTAAATTAAAAAATTAATTGTATTTGTTAAATATTTATATTTGTGATATAAATATTCTTATGTAATATTATATTGTTTTAAAATATTTAAAAAAATTTAAATAATATAATTCTTAACATTATACATTATACCAGCATTTACAAATGATTTAAAAAATATACTGTAGATTTCCACATGTTAAATTTCATAAAATTATTTTTAACATGTATGTGAATTTTCAAGATCAAAAATTAAGGAAACTATTTTGTTCAATTAAATTGATGCCACATTTATATTTATTTTCATTTGATTCTAATTTTATTTTTGTCTTACTTTTTTATAATTCTAAGACTAGTAATTCAAACGTTGGGTTCTGTTATGCTAATCTTAAAAATGAAGCAAATAAAACTACTATAAATTTATCCTACCCATTTTTATTTTATTTTCCTTCAGTGCAATTTTTCCGTGTGATATCAACTTAATGTTAATGATCTGAAATATCTCTGAATAATTATTTTCTGTAATATAAATTAGATTAGTTTAATTTTTGTTAATCATTTTAAAAATAAATTTTTTAAAAAAATTCATTCCTGGAAGAGATGCCTTGAATTTTCAAAATTTGTTTAAAATTACAAAACACTTATCTATTTTTCAGATGTTATCTCACTAGTTTCTCTTAATCTTGTGATTAATAGTTGTTTTTGATCAAAATATTGTGCTCTCTTTCTCTTAATTGAATGAAATAGATATTTTTTGATAATCTATCTCAGTGGAAGAATTTCCATAATAGATAATTAAAGCTTTAACTATTATTAAAATTTCGTAGCTATTGTTAATTGAAATTAATATCATAGACATTCACCAATAATTACACATTTTTTTAACAAGAAAATTTTATTTTTACTTGTATATTTTTAATATTAAAAAGAGCATTTAATCACTTTAAAAATATGAAATTGGAATAGAGAAAACAAAAATAAGAACCCAGAATGGATCAAAATCACTCAAAGTAATCTGATTCTTAACTATGTGCTTCTAATTATAATACATTACATAATTATAATTTTAAAATTATTATTTTTAGAAAGTAACGAAATATTAATTGTAAACATTCTTGGTATGGATTATAATTTTCAATATATATTAGAACTCGTTTTATTCATCAGAATTCAATTTCTTTTCTACTTTTACAAGTATATTTTCAGTGAAATGCATGTAATTAAAAACTAAGTAACATACTATATTTAAATTCTTTCAAAAATCATTACTAGAAATCTCATTTAAAATAAATCAATGATAATAATAGTTGAACTGTGAATAATATTTTACTGTTCAAAAATTTCACATTAACATGATTGTTTTTCATAATATGTGCTGTAAAACTAATTATCAAACTTCAATTATTCACATTGCTTTAAAAGCCAAAATGGATCTAGAAATATAATTTTATGGTAAACAAAGATTATTTAAAATTAAGACTATATCTCTTATAATAATAATTAAAAGGAAATGAGTGAAAACAGCAAAAAAAAAAAAAAAAAAAAAAAAAAAAAAAAATGTTATGCCTAATTGGTGGTATTTTAATACAGTGTATTAAAATGCTATGTGTAGTTTTTTTTTTTTGCAGCCCTTAAAATATATATTATTAGTAAATTACTTCTCTTAAAAATTAATATTTTGCCAATTATTTAATTATCCAGATCATGTTTTCAATTAATCCATCTATTTTGCAAATACATTGAGTGATTAATAAAATGAAAATATTAGTTTCTAGATGATTTATATATTTGAAATAATATTCAGATGGGAAACATTTTGCATTAGTGTCTAACCAACCATTAACATTGTGTCTTTTGTAACAAAATATATAAAGTTATTTGGGTGATCAATCAAATTGAAATTATTATTTATTTATGTCACTTACGATCTTAAATATTAAATGTTTAATTTTTAGAACAACATGGTAAATCATGGTGTCCGAAAATATACTTCAATCATCGATGTTTTTCTGGTCCTTTATTGAGCAAAAGTCGTCTTGCTGAATTGCCTCAAGCAATTGGTCCAGGACCAGTTGATTTAGTTATACATGATGTCATATCACGGGTTGTAAATATAGCATACAAATCTAGTCAAGTGTTACAAATATTACAAACTACTGGAAAATGCTCACCATCTATGCAACAGCGACAAATTAAAGCAAAGTAAGTTCTTAATCTTAGATAGTTCTTAATATTATGTGTATTTTTTGTGTAACATTTAACATATTATAAAAATAAAATTTCTTCTTGCGAATAATTCCAAAAGATATTTTCTTTGAAGCTAAATCATCCATAGAATTTACTTGCATTAATTAAATAAATATGATCATATGATATGATCATAAGAAATAATATAAAATTAAACTATGTAGCATGACAGCCTATTAGGAAACCAAGGCTTACAGTGCTCGTATCTGTTTTCTTGACCAAGAACTTTGGTGTGACAAACATATATCCCTGTTAGGTGGTCAGCCTATGCAAAACCCCCAGTGCTTAGTTCCCAAATATACTTGGTATTCAGTTTTATCGATCCACAGAAGGGGTGAAAATCTGAATCAACCTTACCGAGCCCAAGAATAGAACCTCGGACCTGTGCATTGAGAGTGAAGTAGTAATTTAATATATCAAAATTTCTGTAATGATGCTTTGGAGAATGTAATTACCATATTTTCCTGTATATAATCTGTGGATTATATGTTAATAAAATAGTTATGAATTTTGTTGTGCGTATTATACACCACGGCAGATAATCTGATATAAAACATTCTTCATTAGAAAAGCTTATAAGAAAGTTTTGAAAGAAATACTGTTAATGTTTCATAAAATAAACTACTAGTGGTCCCACAATATGGCTGACTTATTTCAGCTATAATTCGCTTTGAAAAATTATATTCAAGAATGAGTTTCGTTCCTCTGAGAGATAACACAGTTGCAATTCACTAACATCATTCCACATTTTGTCTTGACATGAGCCATTTTATTATGAAAATGTTCTATATCATCATACAAAAGAAAAAACGTTTTTAAATTAAAAACTATAAGGAATGGGGGGAAAAAGTGACAAATGTAAAGTGAAAAACAAAGCAGTTGCGGTACAAAAGAAAAATGTATCTAATGCACAGTTCTAAAATTATTTGATTTAAGGAAAGAATTAATTATTTTTATAATATGTTTAACCTAGTTTTAAAAATCATTAGATCATAAGAATCTATAAGTTTTACTAGAATCTTCTCAGAATTATCGTTCTTGGTTAATTTTCTGCTTTCATCCCAGTTAATTGCAGTGAGGTAGATCCAAACAGATCCTTTTCATAATATTTTTTTCTGTACAATTTATTATATTTTTAATCATACTGTGTATTCTTTATCTTATGTGAATAATTGAAAATATATACATTATTAGCAATATATATTTTCTACTATTTACTGAAAAATTTGTTGTGGATTATACACCACTGTAAATTATATACAGGAAAATACAATAATTATGACAATACACTAAAAGGTTATAAATTGATCTGTACAACTATCTAGGTTCCAGTATATTAAATATAAACTTTTTACTTGACTCATTTATAAGAGAATTAGTATGAGTACCTTTTTCAGAGTATGTTTTAGGTAAGTTTGGCTTTTGAGCTGGTCAAAAATAGAACAAATTCATAATGAGTAAAACATCAATATTTTCATCTTATTTATTGATTTAAACAGGTCTCTGATAAAATCAATTTGAACTAGGCTGATATCTATTTTAGCTGAGCTAAAAGTACAAATTAATTTTAAAGTTTCTTAAAAAGGTCTGAAGCCCATGTTTTACAAATTGAGTTCTCTGACACTTTCGATTGTAATTTTAGTATTTGACATGATGGCTCATTATCTTCATTGCATTTTATTCTATACATAAGTACATTATTCATCAGCTTAACTTAAGAGATTCTATTATTATTAAAAATATTCAATTGTGTTATGGATATTGTGATTTTAAGCAAAGATAGATCTATGAGCTCTCTTGAAAAGAATATTAATAAAAGGCAGCAAGAGAGGTTTGTTTTGTTATAAATGATCATAAAACAAAATTCTTGGAATGTACAAAATATTACAATGAAGATTAGATTATATCTACATTTACAGTAGGTAATTTTAAGTATAAAAAAACATCTAGTTTTACTTACTTTGGCTCAGTTATTTGTGATTGTAATAATATTCTTGCAGAAATTATTTACATGATTTAAAAAAAGAAATAAATGCTATTTATACCGATACATATTTAAGAACAAATTCCACTTAAATGAAGATATGTAAAACTGTCATCATGTCTGTAGTAACATATAATGAAATTTAAGCTTTAACAAATAACAGTGACAGCAACTCATTAATCTACAAAAAATTAAAGAATTTTTGAGCTAATAAAATTACATAAATAACAGCAGAGAACCAGAAACAATAATGAACTTATTGATCAAAGCAAGCGAGAAAACATCATTTAATTTATTAAACTGTTGGGTCATATTGAAAGAAAAGCTGAAAATAAGATCTTGAGAATAATTATAAACTGAATCCTTTGAGTAAAAGACTTCCATGAAAAGGTGATTAAAGGATATAAGTAAAGATTTTAATCATTAAAATAAAGTGCATGAAATCTAGAGTCAAGAAAAATGCTTTTAGTGCTATAGTTCAACAAGTCCAAGGTCCTTACTAATCTGTAGCACCATGAAAAAAAAAAAAAAAAAAAAAGAAACAAATGCACGGCAATCATTTTAAATTCTTTTCGGAAAAATATCCATTTAAGAGCACTAAATCCAGAATGATATAATATGAAGAAATTTTATAATTTATAAAAATCTGTAGTTTATTTAATAAGTGATTTCTTTTAAATATAAAGGAAACCCAAATTTTTCTTGCATTTATTACCTTATCAACAGCATTTATTCTAAATTAGAAAACTCCATTGCAGAACTTGCTTAAAGAAATCTCAAGTGTATGAGAAACAAAAGTTTATTCAAATTTAGATGTCATTCAATGAATGTATAAAGGAAAAAATTTCAAACTGAAAAACATAAGATATGAAATAGATTATTATTCTTATTATATGCTTCACATAGAATTGATGATATTAACATATTTTCTTTGGCACTTCCTGGCTATTGGGCAGAGTACCTGCTTACAATACTATTATTACAGTGTGCAGCAGGTTAGAGTAAAAGTACATTTTCTTTAAGTAATCAAATAGATGGTTTCTGGCCATATAGAAAGTAGAAAACAATTTTTGCTAGTTTAATATATATATTGTGCCTTCTAAGATTACTATAGCTGTGTTTATCTAGACCAATATGGTTTTAGATACATTCTCATTCATGTAATTCATGTTTTTTCTGTGTGAAAAATGATGAAAATATGTCTATGATATTTTTATCTTTTAAATCATTTATTCAAGGGATTTTACTCGCTTTTGAACTATGATGTATTTAATGGAGAAATAATTAGCATAATATATTGTGAAAGAATTGCTTATGGGAATAAATAATTCTGAAAACAAGGGAGAATTTCAATGCATATTTGTACAAGTATGTTTTTTTTTTAGATCCTTAAAAAATGGGAAATATTTCAAATAAACATGTATTTTTGATTAGTTAAAGATCTGACTTTCAAATTTTATGAATTTTAATTTTTACCAATCATTTGAAGCCATGGTTTCAAAGTGAGCATTGAACTCTTAAGGAAATCATATTTATTTTAATTGAAATACAACTGATCTATTGTTCATCATTATAACAAATGTAGATTATGCAAAGCATAACAACCACAATTCTGGCTTCAAATGCAAAGTCATTCAATTTGTAAAAAAATAGAAATCGTTCTGCAACAGTGATGATATTTGTAAAACAGTGTATGTGAGCATGAATAATATGAAATAATAATTATTATATGAAAAAATAAATAAATTTACTTTATGTAAAGAATTCACGAAATGTTATATTTTAAAGAAAGTATTGTGAATTAAATCCTAGAAAATCACAATAATGTTTAATTTCTATAAGATATTGACTTTATAGTGGACAAAAAAGAATTTAAATGAAAGTGAAGACTTAAAATATAGCTTCTGCAATCAATTTATGCATATAAAAATTAATTGTATGAAAAAGAACAAGCCTCACAAAGACTTTAAAAGTGTTTGGACAATAAATTGATGTATCCAGAAATATGTTGATCTATAAAAGTAAAAAAATATTTTTTTATTATTTATTGGAAATAAGTATAAAACTGTAGTTTTAAAATTCAAAATGAAACGGTTTAAAAAAAAAGGTATAAAGAGTTCATGTAAAAAACTAATAAAGAAAACTCATTTCACTGCAGTGTTTTCCTACCTAGCATATAGTACAAAATAAAAAAGTTATTTCTGTATGAAAGACACTGCTGTAATGTAATTTCCCAAGTGATTTACTTAATTTAAGTTCTCAAGAAATAATTAGATGAAAATGGTGTAAAATTGTTGATGAAAAATAGTTGATTGCATTCTAGTACCTTAAGAGTCCAGAAACCATTTTAGTTTGGAAAGTTTTGGATTCCATCGAACAGATAATATGAAGAAATTGAAGATTAAGTGTTAAATAACAAGTGCTTATTCCTCATAGATTAAAGGCATTAATTCAGCCTTTAGGAGTGTATCAGTGAACAATTCAAAAGAAATTAATGTATTATGTACAGTTGTTGAAAGAGGAGAAAAGAGGCCAAATACATCATGCCAGTTAAGAAAATCTGCTAGTAGATAATAAAAGAACTGAATGAAAAAAATTAATAATGATTTAAAAGACATTAAAAAAAATGTAGTACATCTAATAATTCAGGTGAATAGAAGTTGTTTCTTTTGTAAATGATAATACTAACATATGATTAGTAACATCTTTTATTATTAATTAAGGCTTTACAATCAATAATGCTGATTCTGAGATGAATTTTTTGTGTTCATAATTTACGCCAATTCTTTAAACCATATGTCAATAAATAATTAGATATATGTAGAAATGTTAATATTTTATTTTTAAATATTATTTTTATACTGGGCATATAATGTATCCCAGATAATTTTGACCTATTTTTTTAATTCCTTCATGACGGAAAACACAAATGTTGTCTAATCGGTGAGACCTGCAATGTGTTTTGCGTGTGTGTCTAAGATCGGAGAAGTTTTTTGCTGTTAAATCTAAATCCATAAAATTATGGAAGCATAAAAGTGTTGTTCCATAATGAGGCATGCTTTATTTATTTTTCTTTGCGTACTTTATTTTCTTAAATTCTTCTTTGAAAACATTTTGGCATATTTTATTTATCATTTAATTCATTAATAATAATTTTGAATATTGCTTTAAATCATTTTTTAACATTAAAAATTAACAGTGATCTACATATAGTTCCACATTCTGATCTCTGCTCTTTTAATAACTTGTTTGTAATTTTGGAAGATATAAACAAACTTGAGAATGTAAACAAACAAAATATCATCTTCTTTAATAATTTCTTTTGAACTAAGTTTTAGAAAATGCTTTTCAGTTAATGAGTGAATGTTATAAATCAAAATTAATGTCTAAAAATACCTTGTATCATTCCTACTATTTTAAGTTCATTTAAATTTTCTTAAAGCTTTAAAATTGTATGGATAAATAATTATTTCCTGTCTTAAAAATCTTATTATCCATTGAAAACTGGACTCTAGGAAAAATAACTAAAACTTCTTTAAAAGAAAAATTATAATTTACTAAAACCAAATACCACAAGCTCATTTAAAACCCATTATAATGCAAGTCAGTATAAAACATTCTTTACCCCTCTTTTTTTATAACCTAAAATGGTGCATGCAAGTCATATATATCTTATTTCAAGTAAAAGGTCCAATTTACATGGCTAAATAGTGTCATCTTGCTCCAAAAATTATAGTTTTTAAAACATGCCAAGATGCTGTCACAAATATGTGGCTGCTGGATTAAATGAAAAATTACTCTGGCACACCATGTGTAAGCGTTTTCTTGTTATACATTTCTAGTAGTATAAGAATGTTTCTTGCTAGAATATGCCGGTCAGCACAAAATGTTAATTAAAAGTATACATTATAAGCCAGAATATACAGTGCACTTTTTTAACTGCATATATTTTTCAGGTATAAAGGCAAATCATATCGTGCAATTATAGAAGTAGTACGAAATACTGAGCAAGTTGAAGAATTTTGTAAAAAAATATGCACTAAATTGGAATGTTGCCCATATTTGTTTGGTCCAACACATATCACAGATATCTGTCCCAGCAAATGTCATACTCAGACAAAGACTAAATTTGGTATGTTTTTACTTATTTTTGTTTAACATTTAAATTTTGTTGTTGATTTTGTTAAATCTGATACGATCTTAAATTTACACTTTATTTTTCCTATATCCATATTTATATTTATTTTTTTATATTTTAAATATACAATGGAAATTGAGTTTGCAAAATTCAATCCTGAATCACAACTTATTAATCAAATTTTAAAATGACATGTTATATTATAACTTAATACCATGAATTCTGAAAGAAATGCTGCAGGAGTATGCAAATAGCTCTTAATGAAATTGCAAATGACATCTCAATGAGCATTACCGTAGCTAAATCTTAACCTGTTTTGTGATATATCAATTAAGAAGAAAAATGTATAAACTAAAACATAAATAATAAATGAGAAATGTTAAAAATATATGTCTTAGCCTACAAATACACCTATATTACTAACTAAAAAAAGTTTTTATGTACAATACTAATTAGGTTATTAAATTAAAAAACAGAAATTTAATATTTGGTGAAAACTATTTTCATCAAACTGCATATGAAACATTTGATTTTTCAATAACTGAGCTATAAGGAAACATGGAATTCTTATCTAAATTAATCTTAATAATTCATGCCTATCCGGTCATGACATACATATCTTTTGCATATAACCTCTTTTTATCTGGTGATCTTGAATAACTGAATCTTTAAATTTATTCGCTTGAATTTTTTTAATGAGAAAATTTTTTATATCTCAACCATATTCTCTAATGTTTATATCTTATGGAATTTGCAGAAAATTTTAAAAAATAATTACTCAAAGTTTGTTGAAAATTTTCTAGTAATTTCCTTAAAATAAAAATCAATTTTATTTTGATAAGTTTCTTAAAAAAATAAAAAAAATTTATTTTTTTTAAATTAAATTTTGGGAAACTGTATAAAAATAAATCACAAAATTAATAATGGTGTGAAATCCCATATTAATCTCCCCTACTTTATTTTTTAATGAATCATAAACATTTTGAAATGTTTGATGTCATGTATCATTTAGTGTTATTTTAATTGTATGATTTGAATTTATTATTTGAAAGTATTGTCACATATTTAAGTTCAAATTTCTAAATTTTATTGAAAATAATACAGTGTGCTTTGTGAATAACTCCAACTATGTTATTGTGTGATGTTTATCAATGGAATCACCCAATAGTGAGTAACTGAAAAGAGTGGGTTGTTTCAATTTTACTTAAATGAATAAAATACTAAAATTATTTAAATTTAAAATCATCAGATATATATTTATATTTTCAGTATTGCATTGAATAGTAAACTATACCATAGATTCTTGAGAGTAATTCAGATGTACAATTGAAATACATATTATCATTTATTGGACAGGTGCACTGTTTTAATTTAGTTTAAAAAGCTTCTGACATATAGTTTTAAAAGAAGCTTATTCAAGTATTATTAACTTTTAATATATACATTACAGGATTGTAAATAAATTTTCAAGAATGTGAGTATTGTCTCTTTTTCTTGATATGTGTTTCCTTGTAAATGTTTTTATTTTCCTTAAAAGTTTTTATTTAGATTATTTAAAAACATTTCAAATTTTTGGTAGGTTATAATTTTGTAAAGAAACATAAAAAAGTGGGGCGACCACCATTAAACTCTAACCCAAGTTCTTCAACTTCTGAGGATATAATTAAGAAAGGACCTGGAAGGAGGAAGAAGCGAAAGCATTGGACTCACTTACTTAAAGAATTTGAAGAAAATTCTTTAGAAAAATTGTCAAAATCGAGAGATTCCAGTGAAAATGAAGATACTAAAAAACAAGATATTCAAGAAGAAATCGAGGAAAAATCATCACAATCTACAAAAGAACCTCTTGTTCCTAAAAAAAAATTAAAACTAACTCCAAGCTCAAACATTGTTACTCGAGGAGCTAAACTACCAAATTTTGGACTCTGGCATCATGTTTCCTCCTTTCATGCACGTCGAGGAAGACCAAGAACTAGACCAATTCGTCCATTTCCTGTTATTACTGGTCGTAAAGTGGGAAGACCTGTTGGTAGTACAAAGAAAGCAATAGCAGATGCTCAAGCAAGGAATAGAAAACTTTTGGAAAGAGATAGGACTTCTGATAATGAATCAGAAGAAAAAGTTAGTTTGGCATTTCCCTTATGTTTGCCATTATTTTTAAATTTGATTGTTTATTAAAGATTAGAAAGATACAAAAAGTACTTAAAATTGAAAAAGGCATCCCTTCATTTAAGGTTCCTAAAAATATTTTACTTGAATTATTAATTTTAATTATACCCATATTTTAGCTTATGAAGAAAACTATTTTTTTAAATATCCAAAATATTACAATAATTTCTGAAAGTAATTGTATTAACTGAAATGAGTCTTTTCAAATTTTATGTTATAAGTTTAGTATTATATAATCTTTACATTTAATATTGTTGCAATTGGATTGTAAATGAATTGCACAGTATGTCTAATACTCAAACTAAAGTTTTAACATTCTTTGTCAGTTTTCTTTTATTTGTGTGTTTTCTCAAGAGATTTGCTTGAGTAAAATTATAACATTATGATCAATTTAATGTGTATTTTATTTTTGTTAGTGATTTTACTATTTATGTATTGTTAAATCTTTACTATTATTATTGACATGTTATAAATAATTTGAAATATCACTGTTACATATTTCTCGTGCATTACAAAGCACTGGAAAATAATTTATCTACAAATTTTCATTTTAGATTTATTATAAATAGTTAAGTAAGTAAAAAATAGTAAAGTAATTTTATTAAAAATATGTTAAGTGAAGTGTATAATTTGATAAAAGTTTTCATTCAAACAATTTTTATATCAGTTACAGTAAACATTTGTGATTTTTATTACACATTTCATTATTAAAAACTTACAGAAAAAATTAACCTACACTGTTAAAATTTCCTTCTACCTATTGCTGTAGGTCCCAGTCCAGTTAGTTCTAGTGTGTAAAAAAATAACTGTTGAGTGACAAATAAACCAACCAAATCCCTCTACCTATTATATTCTTTATCTTTAATTATGTTTTGAATGCATTACTATGCCTTTTTTTATAATCTTTAATTTTAAATCATTGTTTTCAAAATTTGAATTTTTAATCTTTTCAATTAAATTTATTTACTATTGATGTTAATTGTAAGTTTTATTTTCTAATTTAATAACATTTTTTTTTTGTCCCTATTAAAATTTTGATAAATATACACATTTTTCAGGTATATAATTGCCCCCCACCATCATCTTTGTTTAAACTACAAAGTAATCCTCTTGAATGGTCTGTTGAGGATGTAGTAAAATATTTGCAAAAAACAGAGTGTGCTCCATTGGCTCCTTTAATAAAAGACCAGGTGAGAATTAAAATTTTAAATATATTTTGGTTTATAAAAATGTTTTTAAATTTTTTTTCTCTAAACTTTTTACTTAATTACTATTTTGTTGTATTATAACATGCATTTTAATGATAAGGATGGATAAAATAATGCATTACTTTTTCCCCAAAAAATCATCAAAAATTTTGTGGTTTCATAAATAATAACAGAGAATAATACTCTGATATTAAAATCTTAATTTAGATTAAGATCAGAGTAAGCACTGGTAGTTATAAATTCAAAGTTGAGCAAATAATTTCACTAGTAATGTATAAAACAAAAACTAGCTTACTTATAAAACCATTTAATTCATTTACTTGCATTAGCATATAAATAAGTTTTATTAGAAGGAAAGATTAGTTTAATCCTTTGACAAATTAACGAGTTAACAGGTGGATAGTAATCGTTCTGAACTTGAGTTCATCAATTTGTAAGTTTCATTGCCATCCAGGGTGTGGATATTTGTAATTGTTTGAAATCCACTATTTTTGGGTAAATTAGACAAAATGTGGGGAAAAAAGGGCAGGACAAATAAATGGCAAGTAAATTGAACCAAATTTTCGAGGAATGATTAGTTCTGACTTCTCAGTAAACACATTTTACTTTTATCAAAGAACAATTTCTTGAATAAAAAACTACAATTTAAAATTTTTTCGTCAAAATGTTACACCTATTCTGCACATTTTTCCATAAATTATAAAAATGTTTACCAGAAAACTAAAAACAATATAAGTTTTCTAATGTTATCATTATGGACTATTTGTAGCTAATTTTAGTTTTTGGCAATTAATCTTTTGGTCATTTCCCATAAAATATGTCTTTTTTTTAATCATTGGTTTTTCCAGTTATAGCATGAATAATTTAAAATAATTGTTATTTAGTTAATTAAATTTAACTTATATAAATTGTTTGAAGTTAAAAATAAAAATTTTTTACTTATTTTTAAAATATCCTTGCAAAATTGAACTAATGTAATGCATTTGATGTCAGTTTGTAGTAGTTTACTATTCACTTTAAACTGTATAGTAGTATCAATAAATCTTGTTACAAATAATTAGCTTTAATATTGTTAGTGGAAATTGTTTGTTTTCAATTATTTAAAACTTGTTTCATTAAAAATTATTTCTTTTATTAGAAACTCTTATTGAGAATAATGGTTATTCACTTTTATAGGAGATTATAAATTATTATACCTTATATTTTTATATTTTTTAGGAAATCGATGGACAAGCATTGTTGATGTTAAATAAATGTAATGTACAAGAATATCTTCATCTTAAACCTGAGCCTACAGAAAAATTTTGTTATCTAATTAAAAAATTAAAAGTTGAATATT